>JAVSBV010000002.1:1486377-1500484 GCA_033117975.1 Parotocinclus spilosoma
GGTCCGATTAAGCGGAATTTTGGTCCAAATAAGCGAATAACATTACACGTATTTAATAGGATTTGTTTCGGTACTTAAGGATTTGGTCCAAATAAGCGACTGGTCCCATTAACCGGAATCGACTGTATTGTGAAATGAGAATTATGAAGATTATTGGGAAACATATGGGTTGACTAATTTTTATCTTCGGATTAAAAAAGGTTCCTGCAATAATTAATCCACGTATCGATCTGATCTCCAATGTGCCGTTTCACCAAGAGACCATTGTGTTCCGGGTTCACCATGGTCTGATCAGTTTGCATTTGCTTGGCAAATGAACACGTAAATGAGAGATAACATTGCACAGTTTCGATATCATGATTAAACGGGAAGCTCTTTCAAATGGCAGAGTAATTGTAGGTATAGACTCAAATCAGAGCTGCATTTCTACAGAAGGTTCCACGTGCATTATTAAATATGAATATTTTACTAATTGAGTTGCTTAATATAATAAGATATTAAGGAATATGGCCCTGACTGCACCTCCTATAGTAAACTTGTAGCAACTTGTGCAAGCCCATGACCTACGGGGCCAAAAGTTTGTGGACACCACTGTCTGTATTTTATTTCAGTCACACTATCTGCCCTCGGGTTCAGAATGTTGTATAGGTCACACTGCACTCTCCGTAAACAAACAGTGGCAGTACAGATGCAGATCTGGTATGTTTCAGAGTTTCACATCCCTTGCAAGTTAGTCAGGACTTTCTGTCCTGTCCTCCTAAAACACAAGTCCATAATGAAATGGTTTGCCAGCTTTGATGGAGAACTTGGCTGGCTTTCACAGAGCCCTGACCTTAACTCCATGACCTTAATTCATGATATGACTTTGATTACCAAATGTGAGTCAGGGCTTGTACAATAGCAGTGCCTGACCTTATGGTCATGTTTCAAAATCTTATTGAAAACAAATGAAGAGGGCAAACCTATATACAGTGCTCACAGAAATTATAAACTATTTAGTTTGGAAGTATTTCCCCCTCCCCTATTTTTTTTCTGTACATTTTAGACAAACTGTTTTGTATCTAATTTTGACACCAATAATGCAATTTTAAAAGATTATGCCAAAATATTCAGTCCATGACTTCAAGAACTGAAATTGGCTCTCATCTTATACTGTACAATGTACTGTTTCCCAGTTTAGAACGTCATCTCAGACAGACATTTTGAGCTGGGTTGGTCTCGACAACAAAGTCTGTGTCCACCTTGCCTCGTCCTTAAGTCATAAGTCAAAACGTTTTACATTTACTTTGAGTTCTATGTCATTACAGACAATATATTCCATGTTGTGTGTGTGTGTGGTCATTTGTTAATAGACATCCGCTCCTGCATTTCAGACCTGCAAGACAATTCAAAAAGTTATCAAAAGGCAAATTATAGCTAGTAATGAAACAAAACGGCTAAAGTCAAATTAAACTTAAACACTTCCTTCCTTTTCTCGTGTTATTTCCTATGCTGTCTCAACCGATTTGCTGTTGTGCATACAGCATATAAGTATAAAGGCAGAGTAATGGGCCAGTGTTAAAGTTTCACTAACTAACTGAAACCATTTAAATTTTAAAAGTGCATCTACATTACAAGCCTGTCTTATTTACTAATTAGTGCAGATACAAGGTGGATGTCCTGAGTAAGCAACTAGGCGTGTTTGAAGATTTATGAAAATTTTATTTCTCATGATTATACTACTTTGTCCTACTCTACTGCACTGCTCGCTATAAATAGGGAATATTTAATTATTGGCTATTTAATCTTGAAGCATCCCCTAATTTTTGTGAGCACTATAGATAAAATTACGTAAATATTGGTCGTATTTGTAACAATCTCCTTCGGATACATGAAATGAATGGCTCCTTGGGACGTCGAGCATTGTTGTGCAAATGATGCACTTTACCCAATAGCTCCTTCCTAATTGGACTGTTTTCTGAATTCTGTTTTATATAAATACCAATGATGTGATTTAGTATTTTAGATAAATACCATTTGATGTTCCAATAATTTGAAGCACAGCATGTTTGTCTTCATGTAGAATCCTTGTATTGGCCTTAACTGTAATAACACAGCAAGGGTTGTATAGTCTGACAGATGATTGCCTCATGAAAATGGTTGCCAGGTTATTGTTGCCCGTAGATATGGCGACGGGGCGAGAGTGAGGCGAGAGAGAACCGAATTTAAAAGAAGTATGCAAACTCGACCCACCAATCATCCGCCTGGACCTACCTCAGTTGGGCACAGCATAGGAAATGCTGGCTATTTTAGTGCTTTGCAACACTTGTTGATTTGCATGACAGCCTAGTGAGATGCAAATAAGCCTGTGTGCCTCTTTGTAACTGCTTCTGTTCACATAGGTGGCTTGATTCGGTGTTCAGAGGGCGAGGATACTGTCCAAGAGGTAAGAGCTTTTTGGATTATTATTATATCTGTATTTTTATGTTATTTTGGCCAGCTTTGGCCAGATTCTAGAATTTGTGGTCCAGTTTATTCTTGACAGTGTGGTACAAGACAGTCTGAAAGATTCAAGGATGCCTGGCTCTTAAATAATGGCAGATGCTGTTGATCATAGTTGATGGTCAAGTAGATGTGGATGGTGTCCAGGAAAAATCACTGGAATTTTTCCCCAAACATCTAATTCTTATTAATACTATTTGGACACCAGGTGGCAACAACCTGTCAGCCCCCAACAGGAAACACACTGGCAATTGCACTGGTAAAACACGGTTAAAACAGATTTAAAATTCAGACTGGTTTTACATAATCTCTGCTTTGACCATTTGTCTTCTTACTTTCTTACATTCAAGCCTTTATATCCTAAAACATGAGTTTTGAAACGATCAAATAAAACTCCTACTTGCCCCACGTTTGGGTTGGAAAGACAATCAATATGAATAGACAGCAGGGTAGAATGGGTATGCTATGGTCTCCTTACTTTTTCACTTGCAGCTTGCTAAAGTGTCAGGCAAGAGAGCACACAGCAGTAGCTGCCCAGAGAGGCACAAAAAGCCTTCTCCTTAAATGGTCAAAGCTCCCAGGAGTCAAAGGGAGGCTGGTGCAGAGGAAAAAAGTCAGGGAAAGGAAAAGAGAGAGTGCTGAAGATTTGAGTTACGGAAGGGGGGAAAAAACAAGAGCTGGAATAAGGAGAGCTGTAGAAAAGTATGGAGCGTCCGTGATTTTTGGAGGACTTTCAGGTACAGGCTTCCATTTGATTAAATCTATGTATGAGGTGAGAGGATGAGTTCCTTGTACAGCTGACCTTTTAGGATGTTGTTGTAAGGGTTGTCGATGTGTAATTTGCTCTCTGGGATTTTTAAGAAAGTTTAAACGGTTGCATTTGACAGCAGAAGATTCTGTAATTGAGGTGTTGAGCTGGTTGGAGGTGCGAACAAATGTAGGTGAATGCAGTTTGACTAACACCGTCACCACCACGACATTCCACCAGTTTTGGTGGTTGTACGTTTAAGGCAACCATTTGTGAAACTAGCCTGCTTTACTCTTGGTAACTCAAGTGTATAGTGAAAGAACAAAAGGGATGTGTGGTGAGAGCTGTCACTTCCTCATTAGGCTGTACTTTGGACAACCAAATTTTAAACAAATCTGTCTAGCTGTAACCAGCTTACATAACCACCAGAGCAAGAACCTAGGGGGCTGAGCATTTTCTCATGGAGCCTCAGTGAAGACTTCTCCATGAAGTGACTCTGAGACTCTGAGAAGTTCCCAGGGGACCCGGCAGGCAGATGACCCTCACCAGATTTTTTTTTTTTCTGAGAGCGGAACTTTTCTAAGCAGGGATTGGCAAAGAATGCTAAGAATAGCTCTGGTCAGTGAGAAGATCATCCACATTAAACAGAGAGACAGGCAGAACAGCACAAGCACAGACGCTCTCCATTCATGGTGGAATTGGAATTCAATTACACTGCAGTATTCATTTGTGAATGTTATTCTCAACAGGGTAACCTTCTGTTCTACATCTTTAACGTTATGACAGTGCAGGCACCATTCTATACACTTTTGTTTAATTTTAGGGTCTTGGTACCAAAAGGGTTTATGGTATTATACACTGCTCAAAAAATTATGGGATATTATGCAAATGAGATGCAAACTCAATTATTGTGAATGAGAAGAAAGTGGGGTTCATGGGGTAAAGAGAAGCAGGTCAAACTGGACGAGAGTGCCCCCACATTGACTGTTCACTAAGGGTGTATGGTCACCCAAGACTGCCAAAACACACTGACAGTGATGGAGCATGGACAGGATCAGATTGCCTGTATTCATTTAGAAATATCCCCTGATTTTATCTATTATAACTGCTCACTGACAAAAAAGAACTAAGTTCTCACCATCTTTATGTGTGAGTGAAACACTGATGTATGAATGTTATTAAAAATGAGCAAATACATTTATTGGGGTAAAACGGTACAATTAAAAGAAGGCTGTAGTACCCTGTTAAACCTTTATCCTGGATACAAGATGAGATATGGTTGGACATGGAGGCAAACAGGTTCTGTATGGGATCCTGCAGCACATTTGCCCACAGATGTTGCAACTGTAGATCCTGCACAACCTGCAGGTTGCTGACCCTGGCGTCCCAAATGGTCTCATAAATGCTTTGCCAAATTGTAACACTTCTTTGGCCCATTTATCACCAGAGACATTCCTAGGAAGCCTTGAACTGTTAGTGTCCCTCATATCACTACTAGAGGTTTCTAGATCATCACACCAGCAGCTGGGCAGTGTGTCGCCCCACAGCAAGGCCAGAATTGAAGCGCTCACCACGAGGCCTCCATACTCAAGATCGTCAGATCCCATACAGAACCTGGATTTGTTCCAAAAAACAATACAGTTTCAGTCCGAAACAGTCCAGGTATCTTGTTCACAACACCACTGCAAACTACGGTGGCTGGCAGTCAACGGCAGGACATGTAATGGGCTACATTACCCAAAAGTCACCTCTGAGACCCTTTTTATAGGGCAGTGCAAGAAGCCATTTTGTCGTGTCTAATTAGGCCACACCTGTTATTATTTAAATATCTGCCTGGTTCAGAACTGCACTGTGAGATTTGTAAATGTAAATTATTAGTATAGCATAGTTGGAGTAAAAAACATAAATTGACAGTGCAGCAGTTATTGTCCTCACACTGCTCCTGCTGGATAAGGTCCTGAACTTATAATTGCTTGTATTGCGTTAATGAGATGGTTCTGTTAATAGCCATTGAAGTCCTGTGTATCGATAACTCATAACAGTGACTGTATAACATGACATCTAATCTGGTGTTCTCAAACACTGGGGTAAAGTCTTACTGGATTTCAAGCCATAATTAGCTCTGTTTATGCCATGCTGGATTGAAGCGTAATCCAGTATCCACTTACTGACACTGTGTATGGAATGCTGGGAATAAATTCAGGAAAACACAGAACTGTTGTTGCATTAATCCAGATGATTAAGTAATCAAACATGAATCCCATAGTCTTGTCTATCTCAAACATCGACAGTGTAGCCTAAAACATCTCCACAAATGATGCAACAATCAACTGCCTGAAGGACTAAGTGGCTTGGGTCCACTGTGCCCATTTTCTTACCATTTTTGTCACCTTAAATCCATGAATAAAGAACAAGTGCTTCTAGCTAGGAAGCAAATGTTGCATATTGTGTTTGAATTAATATTATGGATTAAAAACACTGTGTAAAGTACCTAAACTGACATGTTACTATAGGGTAATGCACGGCCAGTGTCCATTACGGTCAACACTCATAGAATGTAATGCGGATCTTGTACAGTGCATACCTGTATACAGGTTGAGTCAAAAGTCACAGGACACCGTCACCAAAAAACTGTTGTTGAGGTTTCTCTGAATCTGGGTATAAGAGATGTAACAGTGCTGTTTGAAATTGGTGATCTTTCTGGGTGTCGGTTGTAGAAGTCTATGGCTATGATACGACAGCGGTGTTCCACCATCAAAATAGTCAATTCCATCTTCAGTGACCTGATGAACAACGAACGTTTTGAAATTTCTGTGTTAACATTTGGACCACAAGAAATATTGCAAATCTGATTTCGGCAAATGATATCTGAGACAATTCTGGTCCACTTTGAGATGCTACATGACCAACTTCCAATTGGGGAAAAATTGCTTTTGATCCAATATGGCAGCTTTCAAGATGGCAGCCATGTTCCAGACATAGCCTAAGAGATAGACCCCCCCTTCTCACCCATTACTTGCTGGTGTATACAGATATGTCATTTCCCCTTTTGTTTCTGAACTAAAAGGGTGTCTTTTTGGTATTTATTGTATTTTCTGTGTTCCCTTGTTTACTGTCAGGTGCCTGTATAGGAATGTCAGTGTGTCAACACTTTTCCCAGCAAGAAAAATGGCAAAGATCAGTGCATATTGTGTTTACCAGCTAAACCGGCTCCATACCAGCACTAAAAAATATAAACCAACTCTGATCAACATTTGTTGATGTCAGATCTCTTATTGTATTGCTGATTGACTAGCATCCAAAACACAACATACTGTATGCTTGTCTTTGCTGGGTGTTTTATTGTTGTTTTTTTGTTTTGCAGGGTTGTGTTGGTCTTCAAGTAGATGTTCTAGTAGCTGTTACAAAGCTTTGCCATATGAATCCTCTTCCACAATGCTCCAGAAATGTTCTCTATTGGTTTCAGATTTTGGCCTGAACTGTATGCCACCAATCAAAGCATTTTAAGTAGATAGTAAATGAAAATGGTATAGTAATATAAGACAGCTTAGGGCAGAGAGGCGTATATTTTGGTTGATGGACAGGACGAAAAAACACAATTATATTTGCAATCCTGTGCACCCCTGATGGTTTAGTACTTTTAGCAGTTTTGTATTGTCAAAACTTTATTTGCTGCTAATCATGGCCAATGACGAAACAGTAACTAACCTGTTACTGAGAGATCTGTGACTTTGGTTCTTGCCTCTACAACGGAGGGTTCATGTCATGATTTTAAAAATGAAACGTGGTCTGATCTGGATTGTACTGTAACACGTTGCTCATCATCATCTTGGTTTTCCATCTGCTCTAAAATTAGATTAGGAACACCCAAGCACTGAAGAAATGTAATGTTCCTCAAACTCAACTGTCTTGATCCCAGGGGTCTAAATAGCATCTGTGTTGCAGGGCTACGACAACCAGGGAGCATCTCAGGACGCAGATGTTCAAAGTCCCACTCTGAATGACTCATGTGAAGCGTTTTTAATTTGCATCAAGGCAGATCAATCAGAGCCGACTTCTTCAGGTACTGGACATTAGTCATTTTCCTAAATTTAGCATCCAGGCATGTTTCAGCGGCTTCTCCGCTCGGTTTGACGAAACCACATGAGCTGTTCATGATGATTCTTGTTTGTCAGATCCTCTTCCTGTGGGACTTCTTAATAAACAGAGCCCACCAGAACGGAACGAGAGCAGTCGGAGCAAGCCTGTTGCAGCTCACGGACCTTCACCGGAAACTGTCCTATTTCCTGCCTGCGAGGCGCTAAGGCACCATCGCGCACAAGAGAATGTAGCTGGGTCAGTGTTTACATTCTCGCAGTTCTTGCAGGACGAGCCGTGTGTGTGTGTGTGTTTATGTAATATCCCCTAGCAAAGAAGGCCCACACTAGGTGAGACTGTGCAGAAACTGCAGAGTTTACAGTGTCACCCAAAAAAGCTCCAATTAATTACTACTAGTTCCTGCAAAAATTCAACGTGCTTTCAGTCTGAAAGAAAAAGTCATGTCACATTAAACACGGACACCCTTTTTTTGGTGGGGTGATACAACAGGATGTGCATCACCTACAATGATTAATCGATTCTAGTAAGGTCTGTTTAATGTTTATACAGGCCAATATTTTCCAAAGGCATTTCATTTGGAAATAACTCTCACTTGTTCTGCTTCAGGTCAGAGCATGGTGGCGACTGTCTATTAAACTCAGGAGAAAGCAAAAGCAAACTAGTTTCAGCACAAGAAGGTGTTCCAACGTTAGAGTCAGAAGGGAGCAAATATCCCAGCCATAATCACGAAGGTGGACAGACCCAAAAAGGGTCCGCAAGTTTGGAATCGGAGCCTTGTAAAAGTAGCCCAGAATCAAGTCTTGTGACAAAAGGCCCATCCACTGAACCAGCGCAGTGGGACCAAACTTTGCTAACACTTAACCTTAAGTCTAGTGACGATACATCAACGAGCAGTGGAAGTTGCCAAAAAGAACCAGAAAACAGTAGCCAAGAGGTTCCCACAGCGAGCTGGACCTGTCACGAATCGGAGTCTACGGGAACACAAAAAGTGAGTATGTGTTGTTATGTATAATATTGTATGTCAGTGGAAAATGATAAGCTAGTGAATACTTTAAGTAAACCAGTATGTTTGTGTAATTTAGAAATGGTAAGACTCACTGTGCCAGTATAAACTAGAACGTCCAAAGGTAGTCAAATGGTGAGAAGAGGTAAAGCCGAGCTGGAACCCAGACAAACAAATCAGGGCAGCCTTAATGGAGACAAAGCGATCACAAATGGAAACGTTTTGATTTTCTGACCCCATGAAAACCTCACCTCATCAGAGGCGGGGTTCAAACCAGTGTAAAGCACTAGTGGGAAATCAGCTGAGAAACTAATTTGTATCCTGCCTTTGGCAAGGTGAGGTTTGTCTCTTATTACGTGTTGGTTCTCTGGGAGTGAAGTGGTTCCTCCCTTAAGAGCAAGACCACCCTGTGGTGCAACACTAGAGATTAACATAATGATGTCTAAAAATAAGTGATGCATAAATGTAAACAACTTTAAAGAAAAAAACATGAATATTACAGACCTATAATATTAAGTTTAGAATGCAATACTTTATTTAAATAACTGAAAAATGAACAAATGAATCAGTTTTGATTGTGACTGACTTTCACATTTCAACACTGAGTAACTTTCAAAAGTTAATTTAAAGTAAAATAATAGTATAATGTATCCTGGCAATTATAATGCCCATATATGCTCATATTTATTCAGCTACACTGCTCACAAAAAATGGGAGATATTTCAACTTTGGTGAGCAGTATATATGCTGACCTCAGTACAAAACTATGCTTGTTTATTTGAGCTGAGTGGTAAAAATGCTGCTTTATCAAAAAGTTGCTTCTAACCCGTTCATTTGATGTCGAAGGCTTTACAGTGGGTACAAAGGTGCTGATTTAATATACTGGTGATTCACTTAAAGCTGTGAGATGATTTCAGACTTCAGTTCAGTCTGATCATAACGCAGCTATGCCTCATCTTAGCTTAAGCCCACACAAACATACACAAAACACAAAAATATCTCGTGTGATACAACTACAAACAATTTCCCTCACAAAGTAAACCTTGTATCGTGTTTAGTGTGAACTGTGTGCGTGTGTGTTTGTCTAGCTTTTTGTGTGTGTGTGCGCGCGCGTGTGTGCGTGAAATATCCCCTCATTTCTGAGCAGTTTACTTGAACACAATGCTAATAACGTTTTTGCTAAACGCACTAATTGCATGCTAATTATGTATTCAATATAAAGAATTTAATTATAAAATTCCTCCAATGTATTTTTCACTTTATATTCTAAAGAAAATACATTTTGTATCCTGTAAGTTGAAGAACCTACATTTGTTATTGTTGTGTTCAAGTACTTTTACATGACCAATTTATGCTAAAAAGCGCTAACTGGTCTGAATTACATATTCAGTATAAAGCATTTAATTAACCACTGTACATAATATTTGAGTTTCTGCTTAAAAATTCTAACATCCTTTTTTACCATATTAGGCCAAAAATTAGATCATTTACATATTATTTAAGTTGGTACACTGTCCTTTAATTTTTGTTTTTAATACCTTTATTAAATAATTAATTTGAGCCCCTTGTTTACTAATTACTTGACTCGTCCATATATAGCGTTTCCAGCTGAACACGCTGTTCTGTGATAATTGATGTCTGTGTTTGACAGAAGGATTCAATGTTTTGATGCCCCAAGGCTTTTTATTCTGATAATATGCTCCGAAGTGGTCTTCTTCCTTTTAAGGGCTCTATCTCAAAGACGTTTAAAGATACCTGATTGAGGAAATTGGAGGTATTTGGCTTGTTGATGGAAAGCAGAGAACCTTATATAGGCATTCGAGCTGAATGATGGTCTATTCACCGTGGTTATGGTGGGCCTATCCTGAAATGCAATGACATTTTTCTAGATTTTTGCTTATCTGATATAATGCCTCTCAAATGTTAGATAACGTATACATATCCTGGGATGTTCTTTATCTTCTTAAACAGTCAATAATTTAAATAGACCCTTACTCTGTTCTTAGAAACAGAAAAATAGAGATGAGCAGACAGTCTCCCAATTTGTTTGGATTAACCGTCAGCCAAAGATAGCTTTTGTAGCACTTGGATGAAATGAAAATAATTAGGAATTAGGAATACATTCCTTTCATAGCATGAAGCAGTCTTCCAATTGGCCCTGATCTTCCATGTCCATGTTCAAGAGAATTGTTTTTGTAAGGCTTTTTCTAAGGTGTTCTAAAGGGTTGTAACGCAACTACACAATGGTCATTCCCAAATATGCATTTTAAATAATACTTTGGACCATTTTAATATTGGTTTTAATGGAACTTGTTGAAATAGAAGCATGTTCCATGACCTGTAGGCAGGGACATCACTAGAGATTTATGAATGGTGGGCAAAGTGAAGGGAAAGTTGTGAGTAGGGCAGTCTAGAGGTAAAAAGGCAAATTTCTGTACAGAGACCTGTCATTCAAAGCGTCCTGGGTCCTTTCTGTGTGGAGTCTGCATGTCCTCCCCGTGTCTGTGTGGGTTTACTCCAGGTACTCTGGTTTCCTCCCACAGTTCAAGAGATAAGTGTTTAATTAGGGTTTCTAAAAGTGGCTCTTAGTGTGTGACTGTGTGCATGTGCCCTACAATGGATTGGCACTTTATCTACGATTGTTCCTGCCCTTGGGCCCAGAGTTGACGGGTGAGCACCGGCTGGCCCATGACCCTGTGTGGATTAAGCGGAAGATAATGGATGGGTGAGCTTTTATTATAAGAAAACAGTTTCTAGTTATATTTAACCTGCCTAACAACTAACAACCTATTTTCACCAATAGGCACTTTTGAGAATGATTTAAACTGCATTGGACTGGCCTTTGGAGGAACTGTTGTTACAAAAAAAGAGTTTTGTACATTTACATGCAGAAGCATTGAGTTATGATCAGCTATTAACTTATCATAATTAGTTATATGTAAATTTTATGTAAAATATACAGTCATAAAAAGAAGAGAGAACAAGCCACCCATTTGTGTCTGCCCTAAATATGGGCGGTCCAGGCATGTAGGTATTCTGTACAGTACATGTATGCAAGACTGATAATATCTCTGTGCTACTGTACTTGTTCTGCTGGTGGATGCTAAACAAGGGAGCTTGTGGTGGGTAAATTACAGAGAGTTATGCTATGATGGTCTGAAGGCAAATCTGAACCCGTTCCTCTCGCTTCATCGATGTGTGGGTGTGTGTGATGTTCTCTTGCAGCAAGATATCTCTGCTGTGTGTGGAGAAACAGCGTCACAGACTAAACCATCTTCCCCGAGTCCTTGTCATCTTGCAGTCCCAGAGACCCAAACAGCTTTCTTTTTCCCTCACACTCGGTCTCGACCGCCAACTGCCCCCACCATGCCTACCCTTCCTGAAGAGGAGGAAGATTCCCCAGAGGAGATTGACAGCTCCTCCAGCTCTCCTTCTGCTGTAAGTCTAACCATCTATCCTCTGTCTATATGTACATACCGCCTTGATTAACTCTTAAAGCGGTCAGTGTAGCATTTGCATTTCCTGTGCTCGTTATAGAGGTCCGTTTTTAGCTAAGGAACCTTGTTTTATTCTTTTACTGTTAGTCAAATTTGGGGTGCTATGTTTTTTTTGGTGGGGGTCCAAATCTTCTTGACAATTGACTTTTTTGTCCTCACCCACTCAGTATGATTACATAAAATGACCAAATGTGAGTGTTACTTAAGTGCAAGTGCCATTCCAAAAGGTTTTCAGTGCACTTTCAGTCACTTAATCACCTGAACCTTTTAAGCAAATATTTGAGCTGTATAGCAGTCTGAGGGGGATTTTTACAAGCCCTATAATTTCTTATTTCCTCTCAGTGCAAATATCTCTGCCATATCGTCTTAACGACTTAAACCGGGTTTCACTGCACTTTCTTTTTTTTTTTCAGCGATTGTGCATTGTCCTACGTCAAAGGCAGCACATTATTTTGTTAACGTTGACTGCATTATTCTTGTACTTGAGAGAGCAGAAACTTCCCACACAGCACTCGTAAAGTCCACATTAAGTACACTCAAGAATCTTAACTCAAGACTTAGAATAAAATAAATCAGGGGAAGGGGAATAAATAAATGTAGCTCTTTAAACTGGACGACAAAATAAACTATGCTTGACGTATGAGGCAGTGACCCTGCTATCCTAACGTACCTTGTTTGAGTTATAATAAGATTTCATTGATGATTTCCTTTCGGTTGGCTGTCAATACTAACCAGTTTAGGACCCATGGAGACTCATTTGCACTAAGAATATACATCTGTACTGTAGATGCAAAATTAAAGAAAAACATGCATTGAAAATCTGCACTGAGCAAGGAATTTTCTGAATCTGAATTAGTGTGTACTGAATCATGATTCGCGTTTTGGTTGAAACAAGTCGCACGGTTCGACTCATTCAAGTTTAAGGAAGTCAAAACATGATTTTTGTTGTTGTGGTTGTACCACTTTTATTTGTTTGCTCAAAACTTTTAATGACGACAAAATAATATAGTGGTGCAGATATCTTGATTTGCAATCTTTATTGTTAACTCCGCGTGGCATAGTTGTGCAACTGGTTAGTGCGGGTGCAGGCTCCAGCTCCATGGTTCCTACCTAACCTTGTTTGCATGCCCATTCTGTGTCCATTTGGGTTTAATAAGGATACTTTGGTTTCCTTCCGCATGCCAAAAACATGCATTATGTTAATTGGTTGCACTAATATTGGCCCAGAATGAATATTTATGCAATGTTGGTCATGCCCAGAGAGGGCTGGGTTCCACCAGGCTACTCCTGCCCAAAACTTCACCCCTATGACCAACTTGGTGAGTTATCTCCAGATAATTTTCTGCTGTGAGCAGGGTCATGTTAATTATTTTGGACCTTGTGAAAAGATTTTATTGGGCCTTTTTGCATAATTTTTTTTTTTTAATTATATTAATAATTTTTAGGGAACTTGTCAGTCATTCCTAGAAACCGTACTCGCAGCTCCTAATACAGTGCTCATGTCATCATGTTTACTTGCCAGAACGTATTTTTGGTATGAAGGTTTTTAAAAATGCAAAGGAAATTTTGACAGGAAGTTAATGACTGTGAACCAAAGTGAATTGTGGTATCCTAGTGGTTAAGGTAGTGGGCTATGGACCCAGAGGTCCAGGTTTCAAATCCCATGTCTCTCAAAGCCATTGTTGGGTTCCTGAGAAAGGCCCTTAACCCACAATTGCGTGGAGTGTCTGTGTGTCTGTGTGTGTACAACTAACCTAATTAGCCAGTCATGTGACAGAAGTGGATAAAAAAGTCAGCAACGTGTGGTCTTCAATATAGGGATTGGACAACCCTGACAAGGACAATTGGGCTAAAATGTGGGATGTGAAAAGTAGTAGTAAGATTTAAACTCAAATGTGGCTTCATTAGCATTCATGGCATAAGCAAACCACAGTGGGTAATCTCTCACAACACCCTAATAGGTGTGTAAATAGTGTCTTAACACTGATCAGCCAAAACATTAAGGTACAGTTCTCCAACACTAATTATCATTCATATAATATACATAATATGTCTATGGCCGCACCCTAGTTGTTCTTATTTTGTATGTTATGGGAATGCTTTGGAATGCTTGTATTGGTGCATCACCACCACTGACATTACTGGATTCCATGCATCATCTTTCGAAGATCACACCAGACTTATGGGTAACACTTTACAATAATGGTACATAACGAAGCATACAGTAAGACTTCACTAAAAGTTTATTACCAGTAAATTAATACATGAACTAATACTTAG
>JAVSBV010000002.1:1506389-1517649 GCA_033117975.1 Parotocinclus spilosoma
TTTAATCGGACCAGCCGGTTATTAGGACCAAAACGATCGTGTTCCGATGTGGTCCCATTAACCGGAATCGACTGTATTTGAAAAATTGGAAAGAAAATTGCAATCAGTGAATCTCTTATTCAGACTAGCCTGTCTGGCTCTAACAGTTATGCCATGGTATGAATTGCTGAGATCAGATTCCTAAAATCCTGATGGTTGATTACCTAAAGCTGGTGGCCAATATATGCAAGATTATATGAATTGCTCTGCTACCACACTATTAGCTGATTAGATAACTGAGTGAATGAGCAGGTGCACAAGTGCCTCTCTAAAATGTTTGGTGATTGCATTGTACCGTTTCCTTGATGTTTTACCTCTTACCTTGAACTCTGAGCCACTTGTGTTACACTTGGCAGTATGTCAAAGAGCCAACTCTTTATATTGTTTTCTTACTATAAAGGCACATTGTTTGAGGATAAAGGAGACAAGCAGGCCAGACGAGGGATTTGTATCTGGGAATGTATTACTAGAATGCACCGCAGGAGTCCAATCTTCTTCAACTACCTGTACAGTCCATCAGAGACAGAGGTAATGTGTATGTGTACGCATCTGTGTGTTTGTTCAGACAGGCTCTGGTGCCAGTGTGTCACCCAACTCTTGGGACTTTTTCTCACAGTGCTCTTTCCACTTTTTCACATTTAGAGGTTGCCTTCATGATGCTATCATCTCCAGATATTCTACTATATGCCATCCCGGATTTGGGCTATAACAAAAAACTTTAATATAAAAAGCATGCCTACCTCTGATCTTTTATTGCCAATCCTAAAAGCTGAGTGAAAATTGCAGGGTGAGTCAAAGGTCACAGGGCACTGTTTTATTTTCAGCAAGTAATGGGTGAGGTGGCTTTTATGCTGTGTCCTAAATATGACCGCCATCTTGAAGGCCGCCATATTGGGCAAGTTGTTCCAATGGGAAGGTGTTCACGTAGCATATCAAAGAAGACCAGATTTGATGCAAAAATGAAGTGCCGCAATCAGATTTGCAATATCTGTTGTGGTTCAAAAGTTATCAACACAAAGTTCAAAACTTTTGTTGTCCGTCACAGGTAACCGAAGATAACTGAAGATTCTAATGTCAGGGGTACGCAGCCGCCGTATCTTAGCCACAGACTTTATCAACCGACACCCAATTACACACAGCACTGTTACATCCCTCATAGCCAAATTCAGAGAATCCGGGACTATGGATGGCAAGCCAAATAGTAATCGTAGTGGCCGCTACCAACAAAGAAACCCAACAATGTCCTGTGACTTTTGACTAACCCTGTATAACTTTTCCAGACAGACCGATAAACTATTCCATTTTAGTTCTATGTTGCAGGATATTGAATACATACATGAACTGGTGTTTTTAAGTGTGTTTGTATCGTTTGGTAGGAGTGTTACCTTTTGCTGAGTTTTTTTTTGCTGTGGTAAAGGCTTAAGTAACATCTGTTACAAATTACATTTTATCTGAATTATTAAACAATACAATTTGTTTTTTGTGTTGAATCTGCATTGAGCACACGCACTTAAGTATGTGATCCTTCCTTGGGACTCATTGCTACCAATACAAAATAATTTAATAATCTTAATATAGAATACAGTGCAAAAGTTTTAGGCCACTTTTAGATATGCCATTGTTTTAGCAATGTTTTAATTACCATACATAACTATAGCATATATAATATAATCTCTTTTTGAAATACAACATGAAAACAAATGAAATGTGAATGCAGTATCAAAATAATGGAAAACAATTTAGAAAAAACAGGCCACAGGGGCAAATGCGTATTGTTTCCTACCCTTACTTATGAGAAATAGCATCTGACAGTTTTAACAGGCTGACTCTTCTACAGTCTGATCACAAATCATTTTCGAGGGGTATCAACTAAGAAACCACTTTTTGAACTGAAAGACTTGCTAAAGACATGCTAAAGTTCACAAAAATTAAAAATGATGAAGATCAGTGGGAAAGAGTGTTATGGCATGATGAAAAATATATATATTGTACTGTTTTAAGCCTTTAATCGCCGCAAAGATTTTTAAATGTGGCTTGTCATAAAACATATTTTTAACCTGTTGTTGTGTTTTGGAGTGGAAATCTCCATAGGATAATACATTTAATACCTTGACTTGATTATACACCAGAACCAAAACACGTTGGCACATCAAGGCACATGGGATATATCAGACAGTAAGTGAACAGCCAGTTTTCGAAAACAGCGTGTTGACTGTGGGAGAAATTGGAATGCGTAAAAACCTTTGCACATTTGAGAAAGCAAAGAAAGAAACTACTGTTGCCAAACGAGAGGCTTGGAGCATTTCTGACACAGCATGGGTGATTCTGTTCAACAGTGGCGAGAACCTCCTGACCTGAAGAGTGATAAACATTCATCGGTTAAAGTTTGTTGGACTCTTTGTTGTATAACTGGACCTTCAGACCAAAAGAAGAAATGTATCTTGTCTGATGGGTCTTGTTTTCTTTGCTTGTTTGTTTTTTAAAATATAGTATATTTAAGTGTGCATCCATTTACCTGAAATAGTGAACACCAGGATCATTTGATGTCTGAAGAAAACAAGCAAGTAGAGTGTGATGCTCTAGGCACTGTTCTACTGGGAAATCCTAGTCCCAGGCATTCATATGAACATGAATTAAAATATCATTGGAGGCCATGTGGTCACCATGTTTTGGTTCATCGGCGTGTGTTAGTCATGCACACCGATCATGACCCCCAACTATATGATTTTAATGAGTGTGTTTTATTAATTTACACAAACATGCTAGGAACCATTTTAAACTTTGGACTATTGAAAACAATGATCTAATTTCAATGGCATCAGCCATTCTGAGAGATACAGTTATGAAACATCTGAGTAAGCATCGTATGAGGGACTGCTAAACCAGCCTTAATGAAAACAAAATGGTCCAAACAAAAAACAAAAAAAATCCAAAAAACCTGGATTCTGAGTGAAAATCCAAAAAAGCGTTTCCATGTTCGTTCAGCTGCGTGTCTGGTTCAGTTTTGTGTTATAAAGTTGGCAGATCTCTCTGCCCTGGAAGATGTTGAATCTGTATCCCCAAAACTTAGATAAGAGAAAGGCTTTTGCACTTAATTAGAACAATCTTTTCACTGGCTGTTTATCACCATCTGTATTACAGCATTAATAAAGTATCACAGAAAAACTAGAAATATTATGAAAGGGACTACAGCAGTGTCACTGTGCTCTCTGTTTTGTTTGACCATAATCAGGAATAGCTGTGTGTCTGACTTGGATAATGAAGAAACATTTATTACACATTGCAACATTAGTCGTTTTTGTGCAAAAGAAACGCACTGAATGAACTTATCTGGCGTCTTGCTGCATTAAGGAATGCTCTTCTTTGACTGATTTAGACTGTGCTGAAACCATCCATCTCTATTCCGAACCTGACCAAATGGGAGTTCTTCACTTCTGAGACTCTGTCCACTGGCCCTTCTTATGACTGGAGGATGATGACTGTGCACTCGGACAGCGCAGAGGAACCAGACACCATTGCCACTGGCAAAAGGAAGATCATTTGGCCCTGCTACAGCAGTGTAGCTCGTACCCAGCCTGATGCCATCACCAAACTACTCGCTGTAAGCCTGCTCTCATCTGCTTTATCTTTCTTCTCACCTTTGCTCCTGCTGGGAAATGTAAACTAAGATGATGTACAACAAGCAGGCTGTTAGAATGTACCTCGACTAATTGGATTGCAACTGCAGGACATCGAGAGACTGGAAGGGGAGCTGGGACAGGTGCCTGAGCGATGGCAGGCTACTTTGGAGAAAGTGCGGGCCACAGTACAGGAGGATCTTAAACAGGAAGGCAGTGTAAGTGATTTACACTTTTATACCCTTTTCTATTTTTTATTTAAATCAATTTTATTGTTGTTTAAGAAAGAACCCTCGAGGTCATGCGTTATCACAAACAACATCACGGCTGCGATTTGGTCGCAGGCATGAACCAAGGTTCGAGTGTTTTAAAAAACACAGTCAACAGTCAATCAAAGAAGCCCTGAATTTCTGACCTGGATATGTTTTAATACTGGCAGTACCTTCCAAAAAGTAGGTCCCCAAGAAATAAGATGTTGCTAGATGTTGTTTCCTTATTGCACAGAATATAAAAGGTTTATATGCCAATACCAAGTAACATCAGTTACTAAAACTAAAATGCATTAAAGATTAAACATCGAATTTATCTTTAGAATGTAATTTTAGAATGCCATCACAGCATCCCCCATCCTTCTGTACCTGGCATACGTTTACACTTCTTGGTGTCTGCTTTTAGCTACGGAAGCAGTCAACGTCCATCTCGGGCCTGATTCCTACCTCCAGCCTGCAGGCGTATCAGCGCCACTCGATGCTACACCTTCCTGAGAGCAGCCTCGGAGAGGACTGCAGCCCTACAGCGGCCAACGGCATGAGTCGCAGAGCTGCAACACTCTATAATCAATTCACACCTAAGAATGATGAGAACAGGTAACAGCAAAATAGCCTTTTTTTTTATAACATAAGCGCAAACGTCTGTTAATGTAGAGAAGGTTACATTCTGTCAACCATTAGTGCTAATGCTTGCATTTACGTTTGGACCAGTCTGTTCATTTTCTTCTTCTCACAGGTCGTTTGAAGGCGTTCTGTACAAGAGAGGGGCATTACTGAAAGCCTGGAAGCGCAGATGGTTTGTTCTTGATATAACTAAACATCAAGTGAGTGTTATTATTCTCAGCATTGTACAGTGTGTATGTTGTCAGTTTGGGCTTATCAATGTCTGTCTGTCTGTCCAGCTGAGATATTATGACACGGATGAGGACATTAACTCCCGGGGGCACATAGACCTGGCTGAGGTGGAGTCTGTTGTGATCGCCTCACCGACCATAGGAGCCCCCAAAATCATCAGTGAAAAAGCGTTTTTTGATGTGAGTATAATACTTTACTCTGCATACATAGGGAATTGGTTAAAAAAAAAAAAGTCCAGAAGTATTACATATGCAACCGAGCCATATCTGAACAAATCCTGTGTTTTCCAAAATTGTCAGCCAACAAAATTTTTGTCACTGGACAAGTACAGCAAATGTGAAATGTACTTATACTTATGTACTTATGAAATTATATTGTCTTGATATTACCAAGACAGTCAATTAATGCTTTTTGAATACAGATTTTTGTTAGTACCCAGCCACAGTTGCTAAATACTATCTATCAGACTACTGTCATACAATCTTATTCTGTGTAGTATAACTGAAATACAGTGTATTTTAAAATGTAATTCATCAATGCCTTTTAGTGCTCTCTTTTCTGATATAATTTCCTTTTTTTTTTATTATTTTTTTTTTACTGGGCATAAATGTCTTGTTTACATATCCAAACTTAAGCTGACATATTTCTGCAAATTTTCCGCTTAATCCACATGGGGTCACGGACCAGCCAGTGCCCACCCAGCAACTCTGGGTGCAGGAGCAGGAACAAACCTAGATGGAGTGCCAATCCATCGTAGGGCAAACGCACACAGTCACACACTAAGGGACACATTTAGAGACACCAATTAACTTAACACGCATGTCTTTGGCCTGTGGGAGGAAACCGGAGTACCCGGAGTAAACCCATGTAGACCGCAGGGATGGCATGCAGACTCCATACAGAAAAAACCCAGGCCAATTCACCCTGGGATTGAACCTGGGACATTCTTGCTGTGAGGTGGCGGTGCTACCCACCAAACCACCGTGCGTGCTGCCCTAAATATTAAACAATAAACACATTTTGTGGTCAAAGTCAAATTTATTTATGTAGGACTATTTTAATATAAGCATTTTAAAAGGCCAGTTCCAGACTGAACAAGCCTAGGGCTACACTTGTGACATATGTGAAACTTTGGCACGCTTATAGACATTGTCACTGTCTCAAAATTCTCTGAAATTAGTCACATTTAAGATCAGTTTATCTTTTTCATTTAGAAAAAGTAACACAACAGGTCATTTAATGAGGGTTGCCCAAACTAGTGTGTACGATTGCACAAACAAGTGCACATCTATCAGAACAGCAAATGGTATTTTAAAGTGATTCATTTTAAAAGGCTGTTTCTGGCTTCTAATGGAATTGACATGTTTCTGCCATGACGGTTGTGAACTTGACCGAATCTACAATCTTTCTTTAGCTGAAGACCACTAAGCGGGTGTACAACTTCTGTGCGGAGAACGCTCAAAGTGCGCAGCAGTGGATAGATAAGATCCAGAGCTGCGTCTCAGATGCTTGAAGCCCTCACTCTTTAGGGGAACTCTGGGCAGTAGCCGAGGATGGATTCCTCATCCCACATCACTACCGTCTCCTTCCCTGCGTTTAGACTCACTGTGCGTTAGCAGGAGCATCGCAAAGCCTCCAGTGCCTGTTGAAGAGGAGAAATGCTTCAAGCTCACCAGAGGAACCCACGTTCCCCGTCTCACCGCGAAGAGTGCACTCAGGCCGCAGAATCACTGCCGCAAAATAGTTCTCTATGGATTTGTGCTTGTTCCCATTCGATGGGTCTGTTTACCACCTCCACTCGAACGATTCATGAGCTTGGCTTTGACAGAGCTTATCAGATTCTTACATTCAGTGGAGATTAGCCATTCAAAACTCTGGGGTCATGAGAACAAATGAGTCGAAGCGAGGACGCGTTTCTGATAAGGAAAGGCTTTTGCTGCTTACGAGATGCAAAAGAACCGCCAAAAAAGATGCATATTTTTAAATAATGCACAATATAACAAGGCAGTTTATTTGCACTTACGTCTACGATATGCACTCCGTAAATATTTAGATATTTTTAACAGATACAAAGCAAGACAAAAAGTATTAGTTTACGTACAAAACAACTCTATTTACAGGCGTATAATCTTAAAAAAAAATACTTTGCACACTGAACATAAATATTTCCTGACGTTTTTTTTTTTTTTTTGTCGTATTTGTTTTAATCTGTTTTTTAAAACATGAATGTGTCTACTCATTGATAACTGCTCAGTTTGTGACCTAAATTATTTTTTTTAATAGTTAAAAGCTTAACTGGTGTGTGTCAATGGGTGTTAATTTGATATAAATATCTGCAACCTTTCCATATCTGTTTTATAGTGTGGTAACTATAATGTTTGCTTTTCTAACCTTTATAACAGAACTAAAACAACCACAGTTTTTAGGTATTATCCGGTTTACTGACCAGTGAAACGTTTTGTCTACACGACCTCGTCAGTGAAGTGATCTGTTTGACATAATGAACATGCTCAGAACGTATTGAAGGGCTGTTGTTGGAATCTGTGGAACACTAAATGGCTGTTTGTTTGTACATATTGAAGAAACAAGACTGAAGATAATTCGATGGCACTACAGAGATCTTTTACTGTACATGAAAAGGATGTCACTTTTTCCTGTGCACCGGCAGGGTGGGGGTGGGGGTGGGGGTGGGCATTAATGTTCCCAGACCTTTATGATCCCTTTGAAATAAATCAAAAATACTTGAACATAATATTTGTTCAGATCAGAATTTTTTTCTTATTAACAATGTTTTAGTATTGTTACTGTTTGCAATTGGCAAAAGTAGTTTTATGTGTTAAATCAATTTTTATGTTATAGATTAGTAAAGTATTCAATTAGTTTGGCTTGAAATGAAGTATAAACCTGTGGCACAGTTGCAGGTCTGCTTATAATAAGTAAGAAATGGAAGCCATGTGTGATAATAATGTTTACTAAGTTCAGTTTAGACTTTGCCAGGCAGAAACAAGCTTCATGAGAAATCCCTCAACCTGCCACAGTGGCTGTCGGCTCACCGATGGACAAAAGACAAGTCTTATGTAAGTACTTTAGTGTGGGGACTTTTACTGTGGTTGTCTCTGTAGATATCCTGTCCAGAACTGCCTCCATATTATATTAAGATGCTAATGATTACAAATCATTCCATTTCTTCCCTATATATCTGTAAGCTTAATGTGTAGAGACAAATGGTTCCTGTAGTTCCTAAGATCTTGTTTTCTTTGCAGATTATCTCCACAATCCTAACTGTCAGTGACCAAAGTAACTTGTTTAATGTTCTTTTTTTTTAAGAGTATCACATCTTTCATGTGTATTAATTTATAAAGGTACTTTGTTACGGGAAACACTCCCATTATGAGTACGTATATCACACATGAAATGACCCATTTGGCCCTCCATATAATAATCATGTACAACCATCCAACTTTGGTCAGTGACTGTAAGATTAGCCCACCCTGCAAAACTTGTATGTTTTTTTAAATTTATTGCTAAAAAATGCTTATGTCTTACTGATGACTGTTTTTGTTTTCATTCAAGACTCTGAGAGGGAGTGCTGTATTAATGTATGGCCCACCATGAGGGAGAAACTGATCTTCATCAGCCTGTCATAACTTTTTATCTTTGTTCTATTAGATTTAGTCACATGGCTAATGTGAGATTTTCCTGGACAAATCTATACTATGGTTTAGTTCTGATGGTCTCACTCTGCCTCGTTAGACAACACTGTTGGAACCATTGTTGTGGCTCTCCTGAGCCATTCTTCTCAAGAACTGCTGGTACCTTCGTGTTGGCACAGAGTTGGTTTAACGATTAAGAAAGACACTGTGCTGGGGCACGTCCAGTCCCTCTCGAAGCTGGCTTGTCCATCTCGCAGGTGTGGCCCTGGCTAAACATCTGGACTGGATCGCAGTAGACATGCTGTCCAAATATAGCCATGTGGATGAGGGAATTAGGCAGTCACGGAACAGAGAGGGATGTGGCGGAAGAGTCTGTCCCCCTGGATCAATTCGAATTGTACAAACGAGGTCCTTTGGAATGTCTTGGACATGCAGTCAATGACTGGACTCATCATATCAGCTGAAAAAGAGACTTTGAAATCCATCTTTAGCCTGTAATCGATCAGCCCATGAGCTCATCGGCCGAGACGCAGAATCCCCAGCGATCCACTAAGTAATCTACAAAATATGTAATTGTATCATCGTTTGGCTTTTGTTATCAATGAAGGCGCATCCGTTAAATAATCATATCTGATCGTTGTCAGTTCGTGTCGTTGCGACATCTTGGCCGCTCATGGTCAGAGGAATGTTGCGTTGCATGTGGCTGGTGACTGGGATACTTTAGATTGTTGCACGCAGAAGAAACGCAGAACAGATGTTCATGTGTAAAGTGCTCAACAACTTTAGCTGTTCTCATTCTTGTAGCAAATCAGCAATGTGCACAGTGTGACCGGAAAACAAGCATGTAGAATGATAATTAACATGGAAAAGCACATTCAGTCTTGGAGAGAACACATTGCTGCTGTCCATAGCAAACGTTCAGAAATATTTCTAGATCAATCAGAAGACTTTGGATCAGTAAGGCCTTTAATAACCACTTGTATGAATTTTTTTTTTTTTAAATATATGGATACCAAAACATGACGTCCCCCTATATACGACCTGGGTTAGTCATACTTTCCAGTCAACAGAAGGGCTTTACACTAGAAAAGTGATGTTGGATCTTACTGGCCCATTTGGTGCCGTTCAACTATGACCAAAGCCCTGATGCTGCTCAACCTGCATGGAACGTCGACTCCTGTAAGACTAGTTAAACGTAAGAGCAAAATACTGTAGGTCATTTTGGAAACGGATCAAAACAGGCATCTGCTGAAGATTTATTCCTGAGCATACACTGCGATAGGAATGTTCCCATTCCGGAGGCTTTAGGGGAGAATCTCTTGGAAGGGAGTCAAGTAATTTGCTCTGACCGTTCACATACCACAGAGAGGGCAAGGATGATATTTTTAAGGCTGGATTTGCGATGTCAATGCTTGGACAGTTCGGTCACGGGGATCACACTTTCCCACTAAGAACTGCTCTGCTGTGTGCTTGCGTACCTTTAGTCCAGTGCTGTAAAATAGGTGTTGATTGCTATTTATAAGTGGAGCCACATTTTAAAGCCTGAGGTCATCCCTGTTCTATTTTGCACCTGTTTTATCATTTTTTTTTCTAAGTTCGGTGGACAAGAGGACTAGCTTGTGGAGAACTAGTGAAAAATAAATTTTTAACTCCAGTCATTTGCAGGAAGCATCACAAAGGTGGGACTTTTTTGATCACATTAACTTGTCCGACCTTGAAAGGCAACGTTACGACGCAATAATGATCTCGATCACATTCATCATGGGTGCTAGCTTGTTTAAACATTTGAATCGAAATTGGCAACGCCCAGCCATTATTTAGATATATATTTATGTATATATTTATATTTACGGCATTTAGCAGACGCCCTTATCCAGAGCAACTTACAAGTAATACAGTCTTTCAAGCAATCGTGGATTAGGGGCCTTGCTTAAGGACCCAACTGTGGCAGCTTGGAGGAGGTGAGATTTGAACCCTGAACCAACAGGTCCAGAGTCCAGCATCTTAACCTCTAGGCCACCACGGTCCCATCATTTTTTTACTAATGGCCGATGTTTTACCAATAGGCTGAATTGATTGCCTAATAGATTGGATCTGTTTTACATGATTTGAACAATTTGTAAATGGCTAAACGTCTCATCTGCCTGAAGACAAAAAAAACACATTCTGCATGAAATAGTGTCAGTGGAACAAACTGATTCTTACATGGTCTAAGATAAGACGGATATAATTTTAATCCTAGAGGGAGATTCACTGCATCCAGTAGTGGGACTGTTGTAGCCTAGTGGTTGAGATACTGTACTCTGGAACAGAAGATCCAGGGTTCAAATCCCACCTATGCCAAGCTGCCACAGTTGGGTCCTTGAGCAAGGCCCTTCACCCACAACTTCCTGGAGTGTAAGACTGTATAAGTTGTAAGTCGCTCTGGATAAGGGCGTCTGATAAATGCTGGAATGGTAAATCTGCTTTCTACAAGGCACAATAAAAATAAAAAAAATATATACATACAGATGTTAGACAATGAAACTGAAACACCTGGTTTTAGACAGAGGTTTGGCTATAGCAGCCCGGCCATCTATATTGACCCAGATGGACAGTTCTGGTGGAAACAGGAGAGTTGAGGTGCACATTTAATTCTTCCATGATTTGGGGCAGCCGTGGTTTTATGTTTTTTGGATACAATCCGAGTTAGCACCCGAACATCCCTTTCAGACAGCTTCCTCTTACGTCCACAGTTAATCCTGTTGGACGTGGTTGGTCGTTCTTGGTGCTATGCTGACATTACCCTGGATACCGTGGCTCTTGATACATCACAAAGACTTGCTGT
>JAVSBV010000002.1:1523451-1542033 GCA_033117975.1 Parotocinclus spilosoma
AATCGGACCAGCCGGTTATTAGGACCAAAACGATCACGTCCCGATGTGGTCCCATTAACCGGAATCGACTGTATTATCCATTGTGAATAATGAGAAACCATTATGTCCGGTTGCACAGTGTTTTCCTGTTGCCCATGTTCCAACCCCTTTGCAGTAGGACAGAACATTAAACTTACCAAAACAGTGAGGGATATCGGGCCTGCTATATCTGCCGGTTTTAACATTGTTATGTTTCCTGTGGTTTCATTGATTTGAAATATACTGTCTTCATTGCCTACAATAAAGAGGAAAGTATATATCTTGTATACAACCAATGGAAAAAACTGTTTTGTCACAGTATAGAAACTATCAGTCACAAATAACTTTACCGCGAACAATTTTGTAGCTTATCTCCTCATTTCTGCTTTTGTCTCCATCTCTGGCATAGACAGGACCAGGCTGCAACAGTAATGGTCCCTCCTGAGATTATAAGTTCAACAAAGAATTGATTTAGATCTCATGTCATTTTGATTTACCTAATACAAATACCATGATAAAGCAAGCAGCCTAGTACCAGCAGTTTAATATTACATCCTGTGACTGGGAACAGTTAAATAAACGGGGTGGGGGTGATCTCATCAAAAGTTCTGATCAAATTTTATTTCGAAATCTTATTACTACAGGTAAAATTTCATTAACCATTGGACACCTGTATTTAATGGGAAAAAGTTGTAAAGGTAAGACTTTACCAGTTTCTCTGTTAAGTTGACTCTGCCCTTGTACCCAACATTGAGGCAGACTTTGGCAGTACCAAGCATTATCCTAGTGCATGGCTGGAACCAGGGTGGGCGGTTGTCAATATCTTTTATGTTGACAATAATCTCTGTGGAGGCTGTAAAGGAAATTTGACTTGGTGGGGCAGATGGTGGGGTGTCCTGAAAAAGAAAATTGTGACAAGTGACAATTATGGGTTGTATGGGGCTGTGGTGGTCTAGTGGGTAAAACACTTGGACCAGAAGGTCCAGGATTCAAATCACATCTGCCAAGCTGGCACAGTTGGGTCCTTGGATCCTTAACCCACAACTGCTTGGATTGTGAGACTGTATCAATTGTAAGTCGCTCTGGATAAGGGTGTCTGCTGAATAACAATAATATAATATAATGTAGAAAATATATGGGGAACTCTTAGTTAAGAGACCAATACTGGCAACTTGGAGGAACTAGGATGTGTAAGCAAATTAGTATTAGACGTAACATTTGTAATCATTACTTTTATCGTCTTTGTATTTAACTTTACTCTATATTATATGATAACCAGTCATTCAGTGAGACAACATGTGCCCCAGTTAACTAGCAAACATTATATTTGTAAAACAAAATACAGATTGGGATTCTTTCATATAAACCACTGAGAATGCAAATCCTTTATCTGTAACACATGGAAGCGAGAGTATAACAGTTTTCTACATATAATGAGCTCCATAATGCTGGCTCAACATGCAACTATAAGGAATCAGTACATTATTTAATTCTCTATTAATCTGTACAACTGTACATACAACTGTAGTCATTTTGTCATACACCTGTGTCCTATGATTTTGACTCACCCTGTACATGAGAGTAAAGGATATTGACATTTATTTTGGGAAGCATTCAATTGCTGAGCAATTTGTTATTCTGTATAGATTTTATATGGTTGAAAAAAAGTTGTAGGTTTTTTAAAGCAACAGGCACTTGGAAAACCATATTGCTTACCTGGACGTACAAGGTCATTTTCACCTGCTGGACAACATCATAATCCATAATCTTGTTGACGACGATGTCTCCTTTGTATATACTGTCTAGTCTGAAATAAGGGTTCTGCAGAGATGGAAAGTGTGTGTTAATCATTCCTGTAAATCATAAAAATAAGGTCGTACCAAGTATGGCTGGGTAATTACCACAGTATGATCCAGTGTGTAGTATAAAATGTCCATATCATCATCTTTTGCCACAATGAAGGCCACACTGGTATTAACGGGTGTGAGCTGGGAAAAAACCATAGTAACTGATGAGCATCTCATTGACGTCAGTGCACCATCTTTCTGCGTGACACTGATATAGCTATAACGAGGCCTCTTCCATATAAATGGAAAACCATCATGAGAGTTCTTAGTGACTTTATAGAGGCACAAAATGTCCTCACCTCATTAACATCCAGGGTGTATTTGCTCTGGTTGAATGATGGAGGGTTGTCATTGATATTTTTTACTTGTACCAGCACAGGCAAAGTGATCTGTGGACAGAAAAGCTTTGCTTAGGCAGCTGGCGGGAAGAAAAATGCCCGTTTAAGACCACAAATAGAACAAGGCAAATTCCTAGCCTGAAATAGAAAGTCAAGCTGTTCCTTTTGTTAAATTCATTAGCGCAGAATTAATTTAGTTGTAAGTGTGACTAATGGCATGCCTTGTGAGACTCTTACACTTTTGGAGCCAGTTTTATTGCAGCGAACTTGAACTGTGAGTCCCTCGGGATTTAACAAAGTCTGAAAGGGAAAAATGAACCCATTAACTCATTTGCATTTAGAAAATTGTTTCATGTTTCTCGTGAATTTATTCATGGCCATTCAAAATTTAGCCTTATGTGTTCAGGCATGTGTGAAATCAATGGTTCTGTAATCAACAGGATTATCACGTTAGTGGGTGTCAAATCAGACCTGCTGATATGAAGGGAAAAAAACAACAACAAAAAACAAAGCCCAATAACAATGTTCAATTAAGCACTATCAGGGCAGACTTAGAGGGAAAACCTTATTCATACTTCAAAATCCAGCTGTTTCTTCAAGATCAGATCAGATCCCCTCAGGTCAAAGGCATTGTCTGGGTTCTCCGTGAGAGTTAGTGTAACATTCTTTGTTGCTGTGTTAATACGGACAACAACAGCATTGATTGTGTTGTTCTCTATAATAGGCACAGGCTCTGAAGGAACTGAACAAACTGAAGAGAGAAGACAAAAATCATCACGTTTAATGAGTCATGATCATGAACTGCATTATGTTTGCACTTTGAAAGTACTGGAAAACATATAAATGTCAGTCCTAAAAGTGACATTAGAATATAATAAGCAAGTTTGTGAATTACTGATGAGATTTAAACAGTAGCATGCTCATATAAAAACCAACAGGAACCTGCAGAATTTGCGCTAATATCTCAATACCCAGCTTAATCTGTTGATTGATAAAGTTGTGCCTTTCATAGTCGAATAACACTTCCCCTCATGCAAACACATGGCTGAGGCCGCAAGTACAAAGTTTAAAAACTGAATCTTACTTACGTTGGTCAGCAAGACCGAAGTTTTGAAAGAGGAACACAATCATGCATCTGAAGGCAGTGTTTACAGATTTTTTCTTATATTTCCTTTCCATTGCCCAATAATTTGATGATCACAAATAAATATGGAAGACTAGAGGACCGTGGCACCAGCTGGTACTTCTTCACATAAAGCACTGACTGTGTTAGCTGATGTGTGGGTGTCAACTCTGGGTGCAATGTTTGTGACTTCATCTTACGGTCATGTATTGCCTAAAGAGCTTGCCAACCCTGGCTGCTCCCTCCTACAAAAATACTTGCATCTGCTTTTGAGGGGACATTTTTGTATTAGTGCTTAACTGCAAAGCACAAGAATGTGCCTGCAGAAAGGAAGGATTTTAGAAGATTTTGCTTATAGAAAACAATCGCATGTACTGCGCAGAAGTCTGGAGTAAAAAATGAAAGGAGATTTTAAACGCAGTGCAGCAAAATGTCTAGAAGCCTCAAAATGATGAAGAAGAGCAACAAATAGTTATAGCTAAATAAAACCAGTGTTTGGCTCCCACACTTAAAAAACGGCCCAGGAGTCGAGGTTTTGTTTGTTTAAATACATTTACAATTACGGCATTTAGCAGACACCCTTATCCAGAGCAGCTTACATATACATATAAAGTCTTTCAATTGAAGCAGTGGGGAGTTAAGGGCCTTGCTTAAGGACCCAACTGTGGCTGTTTGGCAGAGGTGAGATTTGACCCTTGACCATCAGATCCAGATTCCAGTACCTTAACCGCTAGGCTACCACAGCAGTGAACAATTAAGGGACATTTCAACATGAAGTTAAAGAGGTATTTTAATTAATTTAATTAAACAAGATAATCAGAAAAGCAAATGAAAAGTCAAAAAAAGGTGTTTGATTACCCAAATAAGATACAAACTCAGTGATTGAGTAGCAAGTGATATATTCATGAGGATGAACGGAAGCAGGTTAAACTGGACCAGAGTGCCCCCACATTGACTGTTCAGTAGGGTATATGGTCACCCAAGAGTACCAAAACACACCGACAGTGATGGGGCATGGACAGGGTTAGATTATCCAGCAGTTCTTGTGGATCCTCTTCATTTTTATTGAAATATCCCCTCATTTTTGTGAGCAGTGTTTCTTAAAAGTTGTAGTCTGAAGAATTGGTTAATACTGATTAGGTTTAAATAGAAAAAAAATCTACACTGAGGCATCACCCTTATAGACAGAGGGGAAATTAGGTGTGAACATTAAAACAATATTTTTCAATAATTCTCTGCTGTCAGTGCCCTCTTTGTAGCCTCTGCTTTCATTTCCCCCATTCTGTCATCACACACTCTAGTATTATACATGTTTGGAGACAAGGAGAGCTTCATGAAGCTCTCAGCTCTCTCCACCCGTCATTTGCCCTGGTGTGTAGGAACAAGGGGCACACAGTGCTACATGAAGCACACCCATTGTGCAACCACGTAGATGCGTGCTAATGCCATGCGTTCGCTGTAATTCTGCACAGCTGGCTTGCATGCTATGTTGCTTTGTTGAGAAGATTGTGGTCCACTTCTTTTATAAAAGTTAATTTATTAGAAAACTTTTTGTCAATTATCTTGGACGAACATTCAAGGCTTGTACATTTAAAAAATATATTGACAAAGAAAATGGGATTACGTTTATAGAGTGTCTACAGTGGAAAATTGCAAATTGCACTAATACAAGCAGGAAAGAACAGTGGTGACACTCTGGAGCTGTGCTAAAATTGGCAACATTAGATTTAAGTTTTATTATTATTATTATTATTATTATTATTATTATTATTATTATTATTATTATATAAATGTGTTGCAGTTTTAACTGGTTCGATTCCAGGCTTGCTGGCCTAATCATGACCATGAAGTTGTAATAAGTGAGTATGATTATGAATGTCCTACAACATGACCTACAACACACACACACACACACACACACACACACACACACACACACACACACACACACACACACACACACACAGATAATAAGAAGCTCCACTGCGAGTTTACCCAGCAGACGGCAGCATTGTGCAGGTGATGCGGAAAATGTTTGCTTTGACGTGTTTCTTTATTTTGACTAGAATACACTTTCTGAAAGTTTGGCATTCCAGTTTCATATGTTTGATGAGGCAGTTATAGCCCACTGGTCATAATTTTGTGCTTTAGACAGTCAAGCTGTCCATGTTAAAATAGGCTTTTGGGGCCCTAGGCCATCTGCTATCATAAGAATGTAAATTAGAGTTGAAAAGAATAAACGACAAACAGTTTCAGTAACCACTCCATGTAGCAGTATGTTTAATTCATAGTCAAGTCCAGTCTACACAACCAGTCTTTCAGAGAAAACAAGGTTTTGTAGGTTTTAAAAAGTCTAGAAGGCAACACTCTAGGTACGCTAGATAACAGGTTGCAAATAATTTGTTTTGTCAGCTTGAAAAACGTATCTTTCATGAAGGAATCAAAAAGGGTATAAAGTCTTAAAAAGCTGAATTGACACGGCCAGACTGGAAGAATAAATCCAACTTGACAGGGCTGCTTCAATTGCTGGCACCTTCAGAGAAGAGACGTAGGAGGCCTGGCAATGGTCAGGGCAAATACCAGAGCTCGAACTCATAACTCTTGACACTGCAGTTTGGCCCTAAATTCTTAAGATTCAAGTCAGTAGTCCACTACCTCCTGTCCAGTTCCCACTGTGGCACCACAGCATGAGCATTTAAACTTGAGTTAGGGTTAGGTGCATACAATTGTACCGGATTAAAGATGTACATAATCAAGGGCATGGCTTTGCCATCATGGCTTTGTAGTGCAGCCTATATCTGACTTTTTCACTGTACGAGACAGATTTGCACGCACATTTTTAAAAGACCTCTAACGGACGGTAAGTGTGGGGGAAAACGTGTGTTTTAGGTCAGCCACTATTTTTGGATTTCAGATTTACCCTTCAATATATGTTAAGGAAATTTTCCCTCATTGCTGTTTGACACACTTTTTTCACTTTGTTCATTTAAAGACAAAGTCAAAAACTTGTCCCAGTTTTCGTTGTCAAAGTGACTTTGTTTCTCAAATTGTTGGGGATATGTGGAGGTATTTTAGTTGTGGTGTGTAAATTGTGTTCAATCAATTACTGATTACTATTACTATAAAAAGAATATCTGAAAATAATGATTTAAGTACACAAAAATGATTTTATGAGTAAAAATAAGATAGATGGATGTAAATGTCTATTACTGACAGATATTTTTTAATGGGTGTTTACTGGATAGGGGCGGCACAGTGGCTTGGCGGGTAACCCAACTGCCTCACAGCAAGAAGATCCCAGGGTGGAGCGGCCTGGGTCTTTTCTGTTTGGAGTCTGCATGTCTTCCCCGTGTCTGTGTGGGTTTACTCTGGGTACTCCGGTTTCCTCCTACATTTCAAAGACATGTGTGTTAGGTTAATCTCTAAAGTGACCCTTAGTGCATGACTGTGTGTGTATGCGCCCTATAATGAATTGGCGCCCTATAATGGATTGGTGCCCCAACTAGGGATGTTCTTGCCCTTGTGCCCAGAGTTTCCAGGTGGGCTTGAATACATTTTCCTGTGAGCTCACTTGGATTAAGTGGACGATAATGAATGAATGAATGTTTACTGGATGTACAGAGTAAAAGAGTAATAATAAATGTCATAATTTATTATGTCATTGTTTATTGGTAGTAGTACATGTCAAATCTATGTAAAAGTAGAACGTATCAATGCTGATAAGTCAAAATATAGAGACATCAAGACAACAAACCTGGTTTCTGGTGGTTTTCTAATTTGACAAATGACAAAAGTCAGTACTTCATGACCTTGTTTACTCTAATACCTGTGAATCTATTTGCATCCTAAGCACCTTGTGTTGCAGATATATTAAGGAAAGAACATTAAGTAAATATATTTTCCCAAGTCAAGGATTACAACAACCAGTAAATTTGTTGAAAATTACTTTATATCCCTTAGTAAGTCAGGATTGATATAGAGTGCATCACACACCCATTGGTATTCCATAACTGCTTTGACCCAGACTCGTTGTAAATAAGCTGCTGCAGGAACTTTTTATCAGTGTAATAATATTGCTTCCGTTTTAATCCCAGAATCACGATAGCAATTTAAAGCAGTCACAAGAAGGAGAGGAGCTTTAGCACCACAAACTATTTTTAAAATGTGGCGAAATCAACAGAGAAAGAAAAGTGTAACTTGGCACATCCAGAAGATTACAGTGGTGCTCGAAAGTTTGTAAACCCTGTAGAATTTTCTATATTTCTGCACAAATATTCTAAGACATCAGCTATTACAATAAAAAATGAATGATCCAATGATCCAATATTGCATAGCTGTCAAAAGTATGTGATCTGTAACAAAATATTTCTGGAAATTTGGGATTTTTATGATTTTCCCAATATGAACTGCTCACATTAGGTCCACGACATTTCTAGATCCATTTGCATTTGTTGTTAACTTTGGTCTATTCCAAAGAACATATTTTGTTCTTCTTTATCCATTCTTTGGTAGAACAAAAGTGGTTGTCATGCTTCATGACCCACTCTCTCTTGAGATTCAGTTCATGGACAATGTCCTGATGTTTTACTTTTGCTCTAATTCAGAATGAATTGTTCCATCAATAATGGCAAGAGGTCCTGACCCAGATGCAGCAAAACAGACCCACACAATAATACAACCATCAGAGTTCTGAAGTGTTTCTCCAGTAGCCTTTTGACCACATGATCTTGAGCGCGCTGTAGACGCACAGACAGCAATGTTACTTTTGGCAAGCAGTTGCCTTCTCATTATAACCCTGACATGGACTTCATTGTTGTTCACTCCTCATGTTGAAACTATGAACCCACAATCTGTCTGTAAACTGTATACTGTATTCCACAGTGTAAATGTACTTGGCTGTTCATGCACACAGATAGCTTTTCCCAGTTCCTTAACACTAGTTGCTTGCTTCTCAGATACTTCAGCCTTCAAAACAGTCCAAGTTCTCGACAGGTTTCAAATCTGGACTGTATTCAGGCCAGGATTTACATTTTCTTTGACTTCAAAAACTTAAAGCAAGAGTATCTTGCTTGTTGAACTCATTGGAGACCTGATGCCATGGTCATATCTTGACCTGGTTTTGACCTCTTGCCATCCAACTAGTCTCTGTTTTTCTATTTCATGACTGCATTGTAAATAACATTATTGCTACTCCTTACTCGTTCACTAATTAATTGTTGAAAAATATCCTTCCTTTTTTGAGCACGCTGAACATCAGAAAGAAAAAATTTTGACACTTTTTCAAAAACTCTAAAACAAGCAAAAATCATGCATAGATGATAGATGGTGTTTATTACATGATGGGCAAGTAAAAAGTGATAGACTGGCAGATAAATGACACAATCGGATGCAATCTATTTGATTTCTGATGCAGTCAGTGGGCTCAGGAATAAAAATGCCCATTCCTGCATGGTGGTCCTAAATTTGTGGTCATGACTGTAGTGTAAATATCAAATGTTAAAACATGGGTGTCAAACCCCTACCTTCAATAAGCAATCCCACCTACCAGAGGACAACCTGTATTGTATTTTTTTCAATTTTGCATTCCTATACATCAATCAGTTTAATGATTTAAAAATAAAAAATTCCCTGAATTTATTTACCGCTGCCTCTTGGATCTTATTTGATTGGCAACCATGTTTATGTTGTCTGCCTGGCAATAATGTTTATTGGGTTTGTAATTTAGATTTGTCTGGCTGGTTTGTTATTGAAGTCCTGGACATGGATCTTATTCTCTCTCCTATGCTTCAGAAAACTGTGCCTTATATCATGGATCCAGTAGATATTAAAAAAGCTGCCAGCTGCAATGTCAATATAGATTTGACAACTGTCAACGCTGTCCCAGCAGCTCCAGAAAAGGGCATACACACTAGAGCGGAACCTCAACAATAGGTCAATCTGAGTGGTCCACTGGTTTGATTGGCTATCCCAGAAATAATTGATTGGACCCTGGAAAAGTCAAAGGATTTTTAATGCAGTGTGGCTTGTCTACATCACCAAAAAAAACTGTGTTTATCAGAAAGGCTTAGCATTGTGCCACCACTGCTTTTCACAACGAGCTAATCATCAGCCGTGCATTAGAAAAGTTTCACCAAGGATTTTATCACTTCACTTCTGAAAACAACACAGAACAACTGATCAATACTTATATATGCACAAACAGTACATTTCTCAAACCAGCCAGATGAATCTGATCATAAAGATTCTAGCCTTTCATTGATCTGTTTAAGTTGCCACCTGTGTAGATAACCTTCGTCCAAGAATGGCTGTTAGCCAAGTTCAGTGAGAACCCAACTGAGTCTGTGAAAGTGGGTCAAATGAAACTGTCATTGCAGGAGAAAAGTGCTTTGTGATTATTGTGGAGCGAACGTTAACCTAAGAGCTGCCTGCCTTACAAGACCGTAAAAGAGACATTACATGGGCCTCATCCATATTTGTTGTATTATAAGATACATATGTCACATAAGTGTGTCCTCAGGAACTAAATAAACCAGTTTACAGGACTTTGGTTTCACTGGGAACATCACAGACATGAACCTGAGCAACAAATATTATTCCACTAATATTTGCTCTTCAAATATCACTGTGGTCACACATTGGGTACAACAAAAAGAATAGAGTGGTCCATTCCAACACACAAAAAAAAAGATTTCCAATGAGCATGCTTACATTATAAACATCTTCCCAGGTAGAAATTTCTGTGAACCAAACATTTTATGGAAAGGAACACAGTCTGAGTTAAAACTTTCAAGAAACTGCTTAGCACACCCATGTATCACAATTCAAATAAAACAACCATAATAATGTTAACTTCCAAATGACAATGGGACCTCGCTTACACCTGTTAAATGATGCCACATCCCCTAACATCAAACATCATATTTGTTGAGTCCTCTGGCTTTACGGATTACTTTGTCTTTGTTCTGTACTTGTTCTGTACTTGTTCTGTACTGGGACTGTGGTGGTCTAGTGGTTAAGGCACTGGACTATGGCCTAGAAAGTCCAGGGTTCAAATCCTACCTCTGCCATGGTTGGGACTCTGAGCAAGGCCCTTAACCCACAATTGCTTGGATTGTAGGGCTGTTTAAGTTGTAAGTTGCTCTGAATGAGGGTGTCTGCTAAATTCTGTAAATGTACTTGGGTCCTTGACCTTTTTGGACTGAACATTTAACTTAAGGAAGTTTTGGGTTATTTTACTTATTTCAATAGTTATAATAATATATAATGTAATAATATGGCTTTATTGACTCAAATCTACAGATGCAAATAACGGTATACTTTATTGTTGAGCATTTACTTTTGTGATTCTATAATAACATAACTTTCAATATTAATCCTGTGCACCAATCCAATGTAGGGTACACACAAACAGCCACTCACACACTAAGAGCCATTTTATGAGACACCAATTAACCTAGCACCCATGTCATTGGGCTGTGGAAGGAAACCGGAGTACCCGGAGTAAACCAACACAGACACGGAGAGGACATGCAGACTCCACACAGAAAGGACCCAGGCTGCTCCACCCTGGGATTGAACGCGGGACCGTCTTGGTGCGAAGCATTGGTGCTACCCACCGAGCCACCGTGCCACCCTCATGCAGTTCTAAATAAACCTTAACATGCATTTTGAGCTTGAGAAAGATTTTCCCAAAGTCCAGATAATTACATCCTTCCTTATGTCAGTTTCAAAAACATCTTTGTAATCTACATTGTGCTAATCTGCCATTTATGTGATTACAGTGACATTAATAGCAATCAATCTCCCACAGGCCTTGTGCGTGTAAGTTAAAGGGGGGCATCAACTGGATGCTGCAGCTTGCTGAGGAAAATGACAAATGCAAATGAACAACAGCGCAGATGTTCAGCTGGCAAACGCTGAGCTGGGCACATAAGAACTGTGTTTGAGTGTGAGATGGCAAGATACAAATAGTAGGCTTCTTCAAATAGGCTAAGTGATGATTATGACATGATTAAGTCATGTTTTTCGAGTGAAAAAGTTTCCTAATTAAGTATTATTTAGTCGGTGAAGGAGCAAGTTGTTAGGTTTATTAATTACATGGAAATGCTGTATTTTTTTGTTCATTCACTGTTACTATGCTGCTCACAAAAATTAGGGAATAATTCAAAACTTTGGTGAGCAGTGTAGATGAAGCAAAAAGTATTGAAGCAAGCTTCATATGTATGTGAAAACATTCCCTGAGTTTGTGCTGCAGTGATTCAGAAGCTATCTATAATTAGCTATCTATAATTAGCATATGAGTGAAACAAGACGTGGCAAGCGTGACTATGCAAAATTTGATGGATTTGTGCACTTATATACTAGTATGAGGTAGAGAGAATGCAGTAAGGTCAATAAAACACAAACTAGTTTCAGGATTGGATGGCAATTAAGCAAAGTAATCACAGACCAGCAACCATGCTATTCAGCAATGAATTAGAAAATTGATTGTGTAAACAATCTATGAAAGAAAAACCCATTTTCTTCTTACAGAAAACAAAGGATAAGTAGCTGTTTTCCCTACTTCCGGAGATGCTGGATGAGCCACTGAGCCATGGATCTGACTTCAGCGACGAGCCAAAGCGCATAGAAAATGTGTAGTCCAAAGTTCTTCTTTAGAAATAACACTATATATTTTATTATAACATGGAATGCATTTTACCATGTGCATAAACACACAGTAGATTGTCTGCATGCCATTGCTTTTTCGATGGTCTCAGAAATACTTTAAACGTCTAGGGGTTTTTCCTTCCCACTGTCGCCCAGGCTTGGTCAATTTGGAATTGGTCTTACATATTAGAAGATAATTTAAAACTGTATACTGTTTTGAGATAATGCTCAATTTTACAAAGCACTATAGAAATATATCTGACTTGACATGTTGACCTGGCCCTAACTGTAACATCATAGCAAGAAATGTATGAACCAGAAGGTAACAAAGGGATCATGAGACATCAGTAACCCATTAACCTACACTTTTCACATGACTGTCCCAGTTACCTGTAGTGGACCTTTGAAAAATCTGGAAAGTTTTTCAATTTTTATAACAAATACTGTGTTGCAGTTAAGTTCGTAAAACTATACACAAAGGACTAAACAGGGGGGTTGTGATACATGATTTGATACATCTTTACCAAAGGTAGCCACATCTTCATCTACATATCTGAAGCTTAATGTAAACGTTAAGCTTTAAAGTATCTGTATAGATGGGGGTTAAGATGAACATTCCCGTTTTAATCTATTTCCATAATGTATGGAGTCTATATTAATTTTCCTCTCTTACTTCGAAATGTAAGGTTCTTCATCCTTGAAGTATGTGTCATGGCCAATATCCTGCCATCACATAATGTGTATGGACGCTATAGGCATTAAATTATGTAAAGCTGGTCCTCCCACGCTGCGCACCTGAGTAGATCTGGAAGCTGCACTCAGTGAACTTGATAAGAGAGCGCACGCTGGGGACAGAGAGAAGACAGATCATAAACTAACCACATAGAAGCATCAATCGGTATAAACTCAACTGGAGATCGTCCTCATAAAGACCGAGAAAGCATTTACAAGCTGTGTGAGAAGACACAGGACTGTGGGACCTGCAGCAGTGTGCGTCAGCATCCTGCATATGACATGGGGTAACCTAATTTTTTTCTGCAAGAAGCGAGTCGCGAGCATGGATCCAGGTAGACGGAATCAAACAGTCCACTCATGAGCTTTACTATTTGTTCGGATTGGACTGAAAGTGTCCATGCAGATGATTCAGGATGAAGAACCTGAGCGAGCTGAACAGCACCGCGCCACCGCTTATCCACGCGCACAACTTCCAAGCTCTTATATTCGGGATTTGCCTCATCGTGGTCATTATTTGCGGCAATGTGCTCGTCTGCCTCAGTGTGCGCAAAGAAAAAGCTCTAAAGACCACCACTAACTACTTTATAGTGAGCCTGGCTGCTGCGGATCTTCTGCTGGCAGTCTTGGTGTTGCCGCTGTTCGTTTACGCAGAGGTAAGACAAGCAAAATGTGTCTGAACCCCTGATTACTAACAGTTGTAATAATATTCGTGGAATACTAAAAATATTTAAAAAAAACATACTGTACAAGAACCTTGTTTTTCGAAAGAAAAGTGCTGCAGCGTGGTTGCGCAATTTTAAAGACACTTTCCAGGTGAAAGGTACATGAAGGTATAGAAAATGTTTTTATATACTGGATTCAGTTCTACCCTTTACTATGAAGTGACAGTGATAGGGAGAATATAAATGTCCATTTATACTGGAAACACAAATTGGTGGAATCATACAGTTGTGTACTTAATTGACACATTATTTTGTGTGATAGTATTTGCCATTCACCCAGAAACATACAACTGATGAGCTGCAATCTAAACCACTGTCTGGTAATAACTTCTCTCAAGGTCCCAAGGTGATAGTGTTCTCGCTGGTTCCTTCATCCTTCGGGTCAGCAGAACAGTATCTAACCTCAACGACTAGTTCATCATTACTAACTGTGATAGTATGCTGTTAAGTTCACCAGTCAATTGGCAACAATCAATGCCTTCAACACTTTCAGCAAAGGGCCAGCATTGTATCTGATTTTCAATCCGGTCATAAAAGGGCCCAAATGAGCACCAGTAATAGTGGAATCAGGTGCCGTTCCTACTTGGTTGGTGTGAAAACCACACCTGCTTTTGTGAATGTCGCAGACGATCTAGTCTATTCTGAGAATAGGATTGAGCACAGGTTCACACCTTCATCTCTTCACAAGTGAACTGAACAGATGTTAGAAGACAGGAGAAGTGAAAACAAGGTTGGACTGTAGACAATTAAAGGTGATAACAAGCAGAACAAGGTTAAAATTAGTCACATCGGGTCAGTTGTGCGAATGGCTATATTTCTATATTTTGAGAAAACAAGTGTATAGAATCCAGTGATGCTTGTTCTTAGATCAGGTCCAAGGCAGAGAAGTTTAAGTAAGTCATAACTAAGTATTGTATGTAAACTTGCATTGCTATACAATACTGCACATGACACATCATCGATTCGTAACACCCCCTTTATTCAAGGCGAGGAATAACATACACACTTTATGGCATAAGATAAGGTGTAACTTTGCTTATGTCAAACCATTAATGAAATTTTGTGTTTGGATGTTTATGGAGAAGGATTTACATTGTAGCAGGATAATAATAAAAAAAAAACTCAGCTTTCCAACAATTACTTGATGTCCAAAGGAGATCTAATACATCATGGACTTTGTTCCACTCTTACCTGACCCAACCCCATGGTAATCCGAATATACATATAAATACACATTCAGCAGGCACCCTATTCTGAATTTTAAGGGATGCTGAGCAGCAGCACCCTCAGTCCACTGATGGACTAAGCATGTTGGTTTGCTTTTCACTTTCAATACATTATTCAACAAATGACAAGAGATATCAACATTTTATTATACCATAAGCTTTGTGTTAAAGACTTCATGTAAATGTTTTAAGTATGTTTAGGGTTAAATCCACTATGATACAACACAGTGACTGATAGACTGATTGGCTTCACTACACTTACAGAGGATTTGTTAGAAAGTATCCCCATTTTAAATTGAGTAACACCTGTAGTTGGGGTATTTGAAGACAGTTAAAGCCAAGCATTCAATAACATCACAAGATGCTCTTTGGAATATTGTGAAATCATACTAGATAACTTTGCTTGAGAATTAGATTTTTTGAGTCCACAAGCGCAATCTGTCATCACAGTAAAATGAGAACATACCAAAAACATTCGACTTTTCACTTAGTGTTATGCTGATTATAAACTGCTCACAAACGTTAAGGGAAATTGCAGTTTGAAGTATTCTCAAATGTTTATGAGCATTATATATTTTTCAAGTTGTGGAAAATTTATGATTCAAGATCTTAATTTTGATCCTTTGCTTTTTTGTTAGAGATGTTACAGACAAAAAATGAGTAATCCTTTGAATATAGGGCAGGAATAAACCGATTGACCTTCAGCCTGCTTGTGTTTGTACACAGCAAAATGTTACATTCTAAACCCCGTGAGAGTTAATCCAACACCCTCTGTGTTAAAGGACTGATTTAGTGAAGAATGTCATTTACAGGTTTGCCAAATACGGTGATTTCTGTATGAAGTCTGTGAATGCTTGAAAAATTGCATAATTGTGCAATAAATTTGACCTAAAACCTCAACAGATACGTTGTCCTTAAAATAGATAAAGAGAACCCATTTAAACAAATAAAACATTTTTTTTTATTCTGTTTTAAAGAAAATCATCCAGTATTACATATCTGTGAGTGGCAAAAGTATCTGGTGTGACCCCCTTGTGCATCAATAACTGCGTATAAATGTTTCCGGTAAATGTTGCTCAGTCCTGCACATCGGCTTGGAGGAAATTTAGCCCATTCATCCGTATAGAACAGCTTTATCTCTGAGAAGTTGATGGGTTTCCTCACATGAACTGCTTGCTTCAGGTCCTTCCAAGACATTTTACTGGATTAAGGTCAGGACATTGACTTGTACACAGGTATGTCGCATAATATTGGATCACTTTCCTCCAAGTATAATATTTAATTATATTTATTCGATTGGGTTTTCTTTAGGTGCTTTTGGCACTTCTGATGATGTTTTAGGTCATATATATTGAAGTAACAGTACATCCGCTCAAAGTCTTACATTAGGAGGCATTGCAATAGGAAATAAAATAACAGTACAATACAGTAAGTCTAATTCACATCTGATTGACAGAAACCTAGTACGAGTAAACATTTTTGAAACCTGCTGAAAGAAAAAAGAATACAGTCTTAAAAGGCCTCAGAAAACATGCTATTGTTTAACTTTCTTTTTCATTTTTTATTTTTGGTAACTGCTTTAAGTTTAATAATATATACAAAGATAAGACTTGCTGTATTGTACAGTACAGTGCTGTCCTAAATGTTCACACAATTGTGTTTTAATTAATATTATTGCTTTAAAAAACACGGTGCAGAGTATCTAAACTATTATGTGATTATGGTAATGTCCGGTCAGCATCCGTTTCGGGCAACATGCTTTATCACATAACTTAATGCAGAGGTTATATGGGGCATACCTGTACTGTCATTTATAACTAAAGGTAAATTTTGGCAAAACGTTTGTATGGAGATAGTTTACGATCCTAAGCTTCTAAAAATGTAAGATCACAGTGGTTCATAAAGAACCATTTTGGGCAAAAATCTTTATTTATGAACCCAAATCTGTTTTTCAAGCCCAAATCTGTTCCACTGTAACAGGTTGAATAAAATTAAAATAAAAGCAAATACAAATTTGACTGATAATAAGTATGGGCTGCTGTTAAATGCAAAATGTTTTATTTCAAGACAGAAAACAGAAAGTTGCTTAGATGTTCTGCTTAGATGTTCTGCATGTTTGTATCCATGGTAGCCCAATGGTTTACTTTAAAAGCTCCAGAACCAAAGATTACTTAAATATGTCTTAAACAATGTACAATGAGATAAGACGCTTCATATTAGTAATTTAGATTGCAGATTTTGCCTTGTAGAATGAATTTAATGAAAAGAAGGTAAGAATAATCTGGTTTGTTTCATACTACACTCTGTGTAGTTTCAGGGTGGCATCTGGTCCTTGGACATGGTCGTCTGTGATGGACTGATGGCTATGGATGTGATGCTGTGCACAGCCTCTATATTCAACCTGTGTGCGATCAGCATTGACAGGTTTGTGTTTCACTTTATCTATATCTAGGTGGAGTTTGGAAAGTAATAAGCATGAAATACTTCATATAGTATATATCATATAGCTGTTTACATGAAAACAAAATTGTATTTGTACACCAGTTGTACTTAAACTATGAGACTGACACCCTCAGGGGTGCACAGGAGTTTTCTGAGGAGAAATAAGCAGAATACATTTATAAATGGGTTTTATTGATACGAAATGTAAACGTTCAGAGTAAAAATCATAAAATAGGCCAATGCAGTGCCCCATCTTCAGTATAGAACTAAATATAGAACCATATATGAGAAGTTATTTGCAGAGTTTATGTCAGCTTCCTGATGATAAACTGGAGCATGCTACTGTTCAAGAAGAAGTAGTAGTTGTAGTGGTAGCCAAAGTTAAAAATGAATAAAAAGAATTTACGAAATGTACAAATCAATCTGCAGTATTGCTTTGTTGTATACCATAAGTGTGGGTTTCCTAAAAAGATTTGGGAAAATGACTGTTAAAAAAGACACAAATAGTAGTTTGGTTATTTCAAAAGGGTGTCCACATACTTTTGCTCAAGTTGTACATGTTCTCATTTGATTACACTAATTCCATTGTAATTACTTACATATATCATTATTACATCGATTCCAAATCCTACTTGTGTTTTTTTTTTCTTTTCAGTGCCTATATATAGGAAGGGGCATAATTATAAAGGGGATGTTGCAAAGTTATAAGGGAGTTTTGAGTGGTGGTGCTATGACACTACATCTTTTTCAACATGCCACTTTATGTTCTCTGTGCCTGCTCTTGACAGGTTCATCGCTGTGTCCATACCTCTCAACTACAACCGGAAACATGTGGACTACAGACAAATCGTCCTCCTCTCTGGCACCTGGCTCCTTGCCCTAGCTGTGGCTTCTCCCATTCTTTTTGGTTTAAACAACGTCCCACACCGTGACCCTACAGTCTGCAAGCTGGAAGACGACAACTATGTGGTCTACTCTTCCGTCTGCTCTTTCTTCATCCCCTGCCCAATCATGCTCCTGTTGTACTGCGGGATGTTCCGTGGACTGCGGCGCTGGGAGGTGGCACGGAAAGCCAAGCTGAAGAAAAGCATCCAGGCTTGCTGCAAGCTTCAGCACGCCGCCGCTGTGGCCGCCCTGCCACCCCTGGCAGCCCTGCCGACTCCCATGCCCATGCTGCCCCGGGTCATCCAACAAGACCTGGCGCAGTGCAATGTGGACGAGCTTGATGATGACATGCAAGCCCGCTGTCCTTTACCTCCCGAATACAATAACAGTGCCATTCAGGTTGTGGCTTATGCTGAGCTTCAAAACTCAACGAAACAGAGGAAGAGGACCAAGATTAATTGCAGGGAGAGGAAAGCTATGAAAGTCCTACCTGTTGTTGTGGGTGAGTGTTCAATAATACAGTAATTTGTAAGTAATCAAGTATATTTCATTATGAGAATGTGTATATATATATATATTCTTTTTGCTTTATCATAA
>JAVSBV010000002.1:1542133-1561250 GCA_033117975.1 Parotocinclus spilosoma
TGTATAGGTACTCAGCATGCGAAGCATAATACTGTAAAAAACAAGTTCTTACTAAATTCCAGTCAACGTTTGAAGTGTGATCTGACGCGTTCTCTTGACGGACTGCATTTGAACAAAATCAAGAAAGTGGCTTTTGTCACCACAACTTTTTGGATTTCCTGACCTTCGCATCAATTCTCCCGGGGATCCCAAAAATCCTCCCATATCTTGCTGACCCACTTTGCATCCGCTAGGTGGCGACTTGTGGCTTCTTTTTCTTATTCGCTCTCATGTTCTTTGGTCTGATTAAGCTGAATTTTGGTCGTAATAAGCAAATAACATTACATGTATATAATAGGATTTGTTTCAGTACTTTAGGATTTGGTTCGATTAAGCGGCTGGTCCCATTAACCGGTGGTCCAATTAACCGGATTCTACTGTTTTTTTCCAAAGACATGCATGACTCCTTTTGGTTTGTAAAGTGTTCATAATGTGTGAATGTGTGGGTCATACGATAGATTGGCATCCTGTCTGGGGTTGTGCTGCTGGTTAGGCAACAGCTTTCCAGTGACCCTGACCAAGGTTAATAAAATGTTTTCCATTTTAAAGCTTCAAGTCAACTGCTTTTTTTTTATACAAAAAAGGAATGCCTGTGTTGATATGCTTCAGATGCACTAGATTAAAGATAAGGTAGAAAATTGATTATAAAGTTATTTAGCTCTGACGTGTTGTTAAGCTTACAAACTTTCATCAAAACATTTATACTGCTCAACAAAAATTAGGGGATTTAGCATTTTGAAGAATCTCCTAATTTTTGTAAGCAGTTTACATAAACAGAAGGGATTTAGTTCTAATCAGAGGCAATTTGAATGCACGTTTAACACCATGCAGTGATAATCTGGCAAGTCCAAAATCAATATGCGACCTTTTGGCCAAAAGAATAGAGCCTTAATCCGTGAGCTCTGTTGTTTAGTGTAAATAAACAATTAAACTGATCAAATCACCCTTACCTTCTGTGCTTCATTAGTCATGAGTGCCTCCAGTTCAGGCATCCAGCCCAGGGAATCTGCCAGTTTTCTCACCCCCGTTACAACATCCCCAAGCTCAGCCACGTCTCTGTACCGTGAAGACCTCCCGGCAAACGGTCCCACCAGATCACGGTTTATCAAAAGGCGAGGCACAGAACCTCGTACAGCCCAGGCCAAGCTGGCAAAGGGTTCCACCTATGGATAATCAGTAAGAAAACGTCATAGTGACATCTGGTGGTTAAACTGAGTAACAACTTGTATGCTTCAACTTTCCGAAGACCCAGATTTGTTCTTTTGGGGCAGCGTGAAACGTAGTGTAAAAACACTACAAATCTGACATTTTACAACTACAAATAATTGTAAGCAATCTGTTCATCCAAGTTACTCAGTCCACGATGGTCTACAGATGAGCTTTTCTTAGTTATACAGTAGTATCTGCACGTACAAAAAACAAGAACTCTGTCAGAACCTGATAAGCAATAAACTGAAACAAAGATTCTTTTTACTGCTAAATACAGTATTGCTTAGTGTATGATGAAGAATTTGAATAGGGGAGCACGAGCTGACAGTGGCTCTAGCACCCCCAGCTGGACCACTTGGAACATTTAAACTACATAGCGCAAAGAAAAAAGCCTCCAAAAGCCACGGCCAGTTCCCTCAATATCTGCTTGTTTGTCCAGTTAAGAGTCACGTGCAACACTGGGTACAAGGGTGGGGTTTTATTCAACCAAACAAACACCTTACGATAAATGAACGTTTAGAAAGTTTTAGATCAGGTGTTGTTCCTTTATATACTCTACAGGCAAAACACTGGTTATGTGACGATCATACCTGCAAATTCAAGCTACAAATCGTCTGTGATATTTGCACGTTATGCAATCTGGACGTTTCTTTCATCACCATATTATATGAACTTAGCAAATTTATAAGAGATTCTGTAGATACTGATACTGTAGTTTAAGAGTTTTGATTATATAGTAAAGATACTGTAGTGTATTCCATTCCATACCGTAATTTCTTTAATAACCCCAATGTTTATTACTATATAAGTTGGTACATTTTTACTTCACTGCAGAGGCTTATGCAGCGCATTAATTAACACACACACCAACACAGTTGGGGAATGAAATACTTTTATCTGACAACAACATATTTCCTCTTGAATTTACAACATAAACAATATTTCAGAAGAGAGCAGTGAACTGAAAAGCATGCAGAACCTCTTCTCACTAAGGGTCAATTTACATTTACATTTACAGCATTTTAGCGACTTACAATTGAAGCAATGGTGGGTTAAGGGGTCTTGCTTAAGGACCCAACTGTGGCAGCTTGGCAGAGGTGGAATTTGAACCCAGGACCATTGGGTTAATTCAGGTCCAGAGTCCAGTACCTTAACTGCTAGGCTACCACAGTCCCATTTAGTTCAATTTAGTGTAGGCAATCTGCCTGCATGACATTTCTGGGGATATGGGAGGAAACACCCTTAAGGCGTGGATACTGAATAGTACATACAGTAAAAAAAAAAAGAAAAAGGGCATACTTTTTGACATTTTACATTTACGCCACTTAGCATAAACCCTTATCCAGAGTGACACACAGCTCTTACAGTTGTGGGTTAACGGCTTGGCTCAAGGATCCAACATTGGGAGCTAGGAAAAAGGTGTTCCTTCTGGTCCCTAATCTAGTACCTTACTATCACTAGATCTCCACAGTCCCTTCACTGTTTGTAGTGTCTCCTTTACCTGGTGATATCGAAGTCATTATAATATTCAGTAGCACTGTTTCTGGTATTTATAGTTGTTTTTATTGTAGTATAATTGGATTTCTTTACGCCATAAAACCCTGAAGTATTGGACTCTTTAATTAGACTTTGGTTGGTTCTACATCACTAGATGGTTGATTTTCGGATTAGAGTGCATGCTAGTGTTATTGTTCAACAAATAATCCACAATTAAAGAGTAATTCATAAATAGTCATACTAAATCTTGAAAAAGTCTGAACAAGACAAGAAACAAAATCAGACTCCTTATTTTAGTTTCTGCTCAGAACAAGAGCAGAAACTAAAATTAAACAAATAGTTTCTCTCACCTCTAAAGATGTTCCCATCACAATCAGTAAATCTGCCATGGGAAAGTCGGTGAGGTACAGGAAGAAATGCTGGGGTAGCTCTTCACCAAAGAACACAATGTCAGGTTTAATAACACCTTTACACTGAGAGCACTGAGGCACGGTTCCTTTCATTATATCATCCTGCAAAACAGTTTAGATAATAAAGACGTATGCAAATTAGAACCACTTAAAAAACACCTTAATGCAAAACAAGGGGCTGTGCAGGGGTTAGCACTCCTGCCTCACAGCTCTGAGAATTCCAGTTTGATCCCAACCTTGGGTTCCACCTGCTCCGTGTCTGTATAGGTTTTCCCTGGATCCTCTGGTTTTCTCCCACATTACACAGACATGAGTCAATTGGTGCCCTGTCTAGAAATGCTCCTGTCTTGTGAATATGATACATATTATAATGAATATAATACATCCACTTCGGGGGTTCGGGGAACCAGGTTATCGTTACACCCCTAGGGGACAGGCCTCACTTTATCTATCAACACATTCACGCACTCACTTTAGTGACACCAATTGACACGCCACTTCTTTCGAACCGGGGAGTAAACCAAGGGCAGCGGCCAGTGACAGGATTCCAATGCAGGTATGAGGAGCTATGATGTGACAGTGGTAAGCGCTTGGTGGATGCCACTAGGAGCCAAGACCAACCAGTACATTTGGCATGAACTAGAACACAGACTGCAAGTCAGTAATCACTGCCAACATCAGCAAATTACTATTGCACTTTCGCCTGATTGCAACTAGAGGCTGACATTTTTCAGGAATCCCACGGGTCACGTGATTCCCGTGGGATTCCTGCAGGATGGGACTCAGCTTAACTCCTACTCATGTGATTTGGAAGGTACAGGTTAAAAAAAGTTAACGGGAGCAGACGGGAGCGGGAACCAATAAATAAGACAAAAGACAACCATAGAATAGGCACCGCCATTTTGTCGCTTTTTTTCTTTTAAGAAACCTACAGATAACGCAATTCTAAAGAACTACACGGCCCAGAAGCAGAACAGTGCTTCTGGCCGAAATTCATAGAAGAGCAGCAATGGAGGGAATAAACACAAGGGCTGCATCTGAAATCGCATATTTCCATACTATACAATACGCGAAAGTAGTAGGCGAGAGCATGTAGTGTGTCAGAATACAAAGTATGCGATTTCGGATGCAGCCAAGCTCAGAAACTGATGTGGTAAAAATTTATTTGCAACGCAAAGTCAAAAGTAACGACTTACTGTATCTATAAAGCTGCATATGCACTTTATTCTTTATATAAAACTCAAGCACAGTATGTGAATTGTGATGGTTATGCTTTTATGCACATTTGTTAGTTGACAAAAGTTCTCTTGCTTTGTGCTGTTTTTTCTTTGGGCAAATGAATGCCTAATGTTTTAAGGAAATAATTGCTCAATAAATGAGTAAAATGCAACTTTGTTATGTTTGGGTTTATTCAACAGGGACTTAGTAGCTGGTCCTCCATAGGAAGAACTAGAGGGACCACAGGCCTTGTATTATTATTGTTTTGTGGCCTTTAGTAAAGGATTTTTTTATTGATTAAGGCATAAAATGTCTCCCTATATTACCACAAATGAACACTTCTCACAATTCAAGCAATGGTGGGTTAAGGGCTTTGCTTAAGGACCCAACTGTGGCATCTTGGCAGAGGTGGGATTTGAACCCAGGACCTTCAGGTCCAGAGTCCAGTGCCTTAACCGCTGGGTTACCAAAGTCCACATACCTGTATAGTTAATGTGTTCGCATACTTATGGCTCCAGATACTCACTCGCAATTCCTCTCCTTGGTATTCCCTACGACAAACTATGCACGTAGCTGTGGCGAACGTTCCATGTGCTTCCACCAGCATTTTAGAAGGCAGACCTGCGACTGTAATTAAAGAGACATAACCAAAGTTACTGCGTATAAAGTACGCAAGATATTTATCAGGATCACATATAGGAGGACTCTAAAGACTCACGTCGCTCCAGTCCGTCAATGTTTTGGGTATACATGCGCAGTAGCTGGTCCTTCTCATGGAGCTTCCGGACAAAGTAGTGAGTCAGATTCGGACGGTAATTCCCAGGGTACAACTCCTTGGCCAAGGCAAAGAAAGGTTTAGGGTTGTGGTGGAAATAGTTAATCTCAAATATAGCCTCTGGATAAGGCAGGTCGTACATTTGAAGGTTGTCATAAAGGCCACTTCCAGGTGATCTGTAAAGAAAAGCAGGGACAAAAGTCTTTTTTTCAGTTTATATTCTGCCTATTCTTTATTTACGTTGAAATAGTCACTGCACTTTGTAGTTCTATTAGAACTACAGCATGTACTTCTGCTGTTTCTCTGCATCATTAGGAACTATTTTGGTGGTGGTGAAGTGACACTGATGGTGGTGTGTTAGTGATTGTTGTCCTAAAACAAGTGAGATACAACAGTGGTGCTGGAGTTTTAAAGGCCTGAAAGTAGTACACCAGCCGAAAATATCCAGCCACCAGCATCCTGTAGGCAGCATCCTGTGAGCACTGATGGTGGTGTGTTAGTGATTGTTGTTCTGAAACAAGTGGATCAAATACAGCCGTGCTGCTGGAGTTTTAAAAGCGTGAAAATAGTTCACCAGCCAGTCTCTTATAAAGTGGACAGGAATTGAACAGTGGTAAAACTCCAGCAGCACTGCTGTGTCTGATCCAATCGTACCAGCTCAACCACATCAGTGTCAGTGCAGTGCTGAGAATGATCCACCACCCAAATAGTACATGATCTGGTCCTGTGGTGGTCCTGACCATAAGAGACAGAACTGTGACAGGTTAGTAGGTGGCTCATACCTGAAATCGGGAATTCCACTCGGTGTACTGATTCCTGCTCCTGCCATCACCACTATTCTTTTGTACTTTCTGTCTCTGATACCCGTCGCAATGTCGTTTAAAGTCAGATGCTGGGGGCCATCGTGTCCCGCTCCGAAGAGGCTTCTGTCGCTGCAGCATTGGTGCAAGCTTCTCCTATACACAGAATGATAATAGTCAATACATTATACGGCTAAAGTCTGTCAATAGCATATTACTGATTAATTATCATTCATTAATTCATTTATTATCTTATGTGCTTAATCCGGATTAGGGAAAGCCACTAATAAATAAATAAAATGCAGTTGCTTAGACAAAACGTTAAATATCCTAGGTTCATGTAAGTACCTGGAAGAATCGCTGTGGGTTTTTTTATATTTGCATTTTCAATACAGTCCCAACTTTTGCTCATTTGGGGTTTTGTGTATAAAAAATTAAGTAGCGTAAATTAACCCATTAACTGCCAAATTATTTTCTGAACATTTTTTACTTTATATCTGTCGGCCTACATCTCATCCCATCCCATCAGTAGGCAAGCTAAAGCACCCGATCCCCAAATGGGGATCATGGTTTTTAATGGGTTAAGTATCCCCTAATTTTTATGTGAACAGAAAAAATCTGAAGCCCTAAAGTGGGTATGAAAGTGATCCAATTATTCTGGTGTGTACACAAATCTTTGGTTATATTTTATACATCAAGAATCACTGATCAAATTATTCAATACTTACTGAGAGCCAAAGACAAGCGAGAGTGAAACATTCTGCTGCTTTTGATCATGAGGAACCATGGCGGAGACTTTTGGCTGAGAGCCTGTCCTTGACACTGCTGAAAATAATCAAAGTGAATACGACAATCTTCCAAATTATTATAACTCACATTTGACATATGAATGCAAGAAAGCACTTTATTATAGGTCATTTACACTTTATCTCAGGTTATTAGGTGAGGTGACTCAGGCTGACTCATAGCTATACTAGATCATAACTTTTTTTGAATTACACAAGATATGCATTAATAATAAATAAACCTTTACCTCGGAATATTCCTCCATTATGTCTCATATGTACAGTACATGAACGTGCCAAAAACAGCAGCGAGGTCATATCGAGCACTATACAAACTATTTCTTTTCAAACTTATACATTAGACAGAATCAACATCATTTCCTCCCCCTTTGAGTAGCAAGTCTAAATATTAGTAATAATAAGAAATTCGACCAGTAACAACAGTGTTTATATTTATCCAGGCGCAAGAAGATTTTTTTTTACCGTAATACATCAAACATAAGAGCAATACAAATGAGCGGATGAGCAGCAGGTAGAAAAGGAATCAGAATAAATCTTAATGAACAAAACATTGCATTCACAGTTCAAAAAACAAAGTTTTAATGTTCTGGTTTTAACTAAATGTTGTAAAATGCACTTAAAGTGACAGATCCGTTTTTTTTGTATTACATTGCAATGATTTAGGTAAAGGTGGGTGGATCATGAGGTGTCCAGTATCAAATGTAATTAACACAAAAATAGATTAAGCGCTTACATATATATGTCTATAGGTTTATGATCAAGAGTTTATTAATTTGTGTATTCTTTCCCGTGAATGGCGCTTCAAGTATTTGAAAGACCTTTAACATAAAACAGACGCCGCGCAGAGGCAGCTGTGTTCAAAACTGCAACTTGTTCACTACGTAGTGTACTATATATTGCCCACTTTATTACTTTTGTAGTCCTGTCCAACAGCATAGCGGAGAATAGCTATGGAGACACATACACTAAACAAATTTACAGGCCAATCGTGATAAATTGCAACAATGCAGTTTATTCCATATACAGAGACATAACAAACTGGGACATACTCTGAGATTGGTTCCATGGTTATGCGGATAAGCTTTCCCACCCGTATTGCGACCAATCGGATTCTTGCTCTATGATTGGCTAATATTTTACACAGAAACAACTGGACGAATCGGCAGCAAAAGTGAAAAACGTTTAAACCAATCCAAGAGCAGGAGGCGGGACATGTCGTAATTGAGGTGGATGTATGTTTTCTGTGCAATTTTTTAACTTAAAATGAAAAACGTTCGAAATGAAATAGTAGCAAATCTTTTACCCGATTTTTTGTTTCTCGTTTATCCAAATAAGCTTTATGTGCTGGACCAGTATTAGTAATGTTTGTAGCCATCGTGTACGGCAGAGTCGCTTTGGTTTTTTACTACACACCACATACACTGCTGACAAAAAATAGGGGATATTCATTATGGGCTACTTCATTTTAAAGGATCTCCTAATGTTTGTGAGCAGTATTTATGCAATTAAACAAGAGACCTAAAATTAATCTGTGTTTTTAGACAAAACATTTAAGTACAATGTGTGTCATCGCCAGACTAAAGTATAAACCTTTGCCTTTAAGGGAGGACGCGTTTTTATGGGCTGTTTTATTTTACTTAATTACGTTAGGCAGCCGTGTGGTTTATTTGCATTCACATTTATTACTTTGCATGTACTTTGACTTACAAATGAAATTGAATCCATTTCAATGTCACAAGCAAACAGCTAGTAATTTGTTTGTTATTTGGCTTCTTTAACGTCATATCAGTAGCCATATCAACTAGTCATATATACACACACACACACAAGTCAATGGCAACCAGAGTACTCAGAGTAAACCCACGCAGACATGGGGAGGACCCAGGTCGCTCCACACTGGGATTGAACTCAGGACCTTGCTGTGAGGTGCCGGTGCTACCCACCGAGCCACCATGCAGCCCCAGCTAGTAATAAGGCGTTCATATAATACCAGTCTGTTATCAGAAGGTTTCCAAACACAGTGATGACTTACTTATTAAGGCCCTGGAATAACCAGACGAGTGTGGGTTTAGATCCCAATCTGCCAGTCTAAAGTTTCAGTTCTCTTTGTTCCTCGCCAGCTTCTAGATTCTGGCATAATGAATATATCAAATACTAAAACATTCTAAAAATCATTCATTATATGATTTGTTAATCTTATTTGATGTTCATACGATTGGCTTGTTGATACGGCTGAAAGGCGTTTGGATGGGAACTGAAACTGGTTGGAATTCTAAACATTTCTAGGTTTATTAGTCATGACAAGTTTATACAGGTGTCGCGTCGTCCTGTGTGTAAAGGATGATTACACACAGATATGAAGTCTGTTCTGTGAAAATTTGATGATTTACAATTTGTGTGCAATTGTTTACTTTTACATTTGCAACCTTTATTAGACCCATTTATCCAGAGTAACTTACAGAAGTGCCTTGTACTCATGTTAGTACAAATAAAAAGTAACCCAAGAAAACAATCCACTAGCTATTGCCCAACTAGAATGCACTTTGTATTAAATATGTAAGTACAGTGTCAGTCTTCACTTAAGTGCTGAGCGAAAAGGTGAGCCTTTAGTTTAAAGACAGCAATAGGCTTGGCTACTCAGAAGTCCAGTGGAAGTTCATTCCACCAACTGGAACAGAGAAGAGTACTGGTGCTTGTCTTCCATTGATCTTGAGTGTTGGGTCTAGATGAGCCAAGCTTGTGGTACAGAGTACCAGACTGTGGTTTGATTAGAGCTCAGGTAAGAAGGTGCTGCTCAATTTTTTGAGTTTGTCCATATAGTAATATACTGGCATGCAAAACCATCTGTGTAGTGATTGTTGAAAAAATGCGTACATCCTGCCAAACAGCTAGTGTTACTCAGTCAATATGACCGCTGCCGGGTTTGTCCCTGTGACCTCAAGGGACATTGGATTTCAATCTTTATGGAAGTGCTAGAGGATTTCTTAAAACAGAAGTGCCTCACTATAGTGATAACTGATCTCTTTTTGACTGAAATGTGTTCAGCTGTGATTGTTTATTGATATCTGTTTTTGCAACCCTAATTAAGTTTGTGCTATCATCTTTATCAATTTATCTTCTACTCATAGAATGGATAAACATTGCTATTTAAATATCCAGAACAAAAACAAATACACTGCTTACAAAAATGAGTGGATATTTTTTTCGTAATTGCTGTCAGGAGTATATGTGATTATTAATCTGTTATTAAATAATACCAGGTTACTAAGAACATAAGAAATTGAGTCAACATTCAGTCTTTGTTAACTGTGTAATACATTTTTCATTACATTAGGTGTGGGTACTGTGCTACTCCACCTTCCATTTTAGAATGCTTGACATTTACCTTCAGTCTCTTTAGCAAGGTTGTGGTCGTCTTGGAGGTGTGTTTGGGGTCATTATCATGTTGGAATACTGTCCCGTGGCCAAGTAACTGAAGGAAGGGGATCATGCTCTGCTTCAATATGTCACAGTACATGTTTTCATTCATGGTTCCCCCAATGAACTGTAGCTCCCCACAGTCGGTAGAACTCAAGCAGTCCCAAACCATGACATTTCCACCACCATGCTTGACTGTAGGCAAGACACACTTGTGGTTGTACTTGTCACCTGATTGCCAAGACACATTTGAAACCATCTGAGCCAAATAAGTTTATCTTGGTCTCATCGACCACATTACATGGTTCCAGTAATCCATGACCTTAGTTTGCTTGTCTTCAGCAAACTGTTACAATATGAAGGTTATGGTTTGGGCACTGAAAGGCTGACCCCCACCCCTTTAACCCCTGCAGCAATCCTGGCAGCACTGCTTTTTTAAGATCCTTAGAGAGTTCAATGCCATGGAGTGCAATGTTAAACCTCCAGTGACCAGTAGGGATAACATAAAATGTAACACACCTGCTCCCCATTAACATCTGCGACCGGGGATGGAAAGTAGCTAATTGTTTACAATTAAAGACTGACTACTTTACATTGTGTCAAAGTAACTTTACTGGCCTGACCCCAAATTCCTCTGCCTTTCACATCCAGGCAATCCCATACATGCATACTGGTCAATTAAGATTTGCCAGTTAACCTTGAGAACCCAAAGTACCTGGAGTAATACCCACACAGACATGGGGAACACATGCAAACTCCACACAGGAACTCTATGAGCTGTAAGGAGACCTTACAACCACTAATAACCACTGTGCCACACAAAAGACAATGACTTCTTACAATTTTTGTAGCATAACACTTTTAAATGTCATACACTCACTGGATGGTAATTAGCCACCTTGAATGTTTAAGGTAGTAGTACTTTTATGTTCCTGCAGATGGCATTGCACAAGAATGTTCGTGCAAAAATGCCTGCAGAGTGTAAGACAGGATTCATAGCTTGAGAAGAGGTGGTACAGTGCAGCGAATGTCTCGGTTGATGTGCGAAAAATGAGACGCAAACAAGATTGGCAGAAAGAAGTGACTGCATTTGGGCGTGCCATACATTTACTTGACTCCAAGATGCAAAGCAGTGGTTTGAGCTGTAGTACTGGCACAAATGTAAAAAGATGAATATGTATGAAGTATCAATAAAGTGCATTTCAACCATTATAATCATAGTAAAAGTGTACATCCCTGGATGCTGTGGATGCTGAGTGCTTCAAAGCCTCTTTCCCTTTAAGAGCAAGGACAAGATGAGCGTCAGTGGGGGAGGGGTATTGGCTGGGGTGGAACAGTCCAGTAATGAGCACATTCTGAGCATCCTATGGCTTAAGACAATATAAGATCCATTTCTTTCTATGTTTTTATAACCCCAAATGAAGCCGGGGGTTTGAGGAGGAAGCAAGATCATTTGGATGTTGATGTTTTTTTAACCAGTCTTCCAGAGAAGAATCATCACCTTTATATCACAGCAGGAGAGAAGAAGCAGGAGCAACGGAAAGGAATGCTGTGCCAGATAGGTCTTATTAGCTGAATGTCTGATGCCTGACGAAATGCTGCATTTTTATATTGGAAGCGTGATCTAGAACAGAGGCCTTTGCACAGGTTTAGGATCTTATTATACTGCTGGCATCGCCGTTTTTGTGTGCCGGTGCGGCACGTTGGTGGGGAGGGTGCGATATAATGTCTGATTGAACATATCGGTGCTGTTGCTGCTGTGTGGATCTGTCTAGCTGTGGAAAAAAACAGGCCTTGTTTGCCTCCACGCAAGAAAAGCAGAGCACGGGTGCGAGCCTCTGCCCAGCGGGGCCGTGTGGAGAGAGGCAGAGAAGTACACCATCTGCATGCCCATGGGAAGAAGCAGGCATAATAAAGGCATCAATTACCTCAGGCCTGACACAGACAGAGATGAGCTGTAATGCTAGGATGAGAGCCTGATTAGTTTGTTGCTTCCTTTATTTGGACTTTGATTTTCTACTCCCTGCTTTTTACACTGACAAGGAGAGGAGCTGAATCAGTTTTAGGATCTCCTGTCCTCTTTATCACAGTCTTCCTTTACTGTTAATTTCCTTGATATTCTGAGGATTTGCCAAAACCTGTTTCATGCATGTCCACTGGAGGCAGGTTTGACTTTGATGATGGGGGGTCGTACTGTGGAGGGTGGGAGCAGGGCAAGGCTCATGGCCGAGGGGTTTGCACAGGGCCCCAGGGCCAGGGGGAATACGCAGGGGCCTGGAGCCATGGATTTGAGGTTCTTGGAGTGTACACCTGGCCCAGTGGCAACAGTTATAAAGGAACCTGGGCACAGGGTAAAAGGCACGGTATCGGTGTGGAGACCAAAGGCAGGTGGGAGTACAAGGGGGAGTGGACGCAAGGATTCAAGGGCCGCTACGGGAGGCTGGAAAGCACCAGCAGTGGAGCTCGGTATGAAGGAACCTGGAGTAATGGCCTACAGGATGGTTATGGGTCCGAAACATACTCTGATGGAGGTAAGAAGCTCAAGTTTTTGCTTTTCTATTTGCCTCTGTAGTGGGTGTAAGAATGTGGGTGTTTGCATGTATGAGTAAAAATCTGCTCATGCCAATTATGCAACGCTGCAGTCTGAATAGTTCTAACCATTTGAAACTAGGCATCATATTTTACAATGCAATCATATATTTAGAACAGCACAATGGTCTTGGCTAATGGTTGAAAGTACGACCATCACCATGTTACCTTGTTCAGTTTCTCCAGCACCCTCCACACCACACATGGATATCCATTCCACACCATGAAATCATAAAGGCAATGGGTCATTGGGTCACCAGAGACCGTAATGCTCAGAGTGCACATATTTGTGATTCACCCTCAAGATGGATTCAATATCCTTCCATGTATAAGGGAAAACTTATTAACTTCCATTTGAATTACTATAGGACAAAATAGGTTTATTCATCATTTGATTTTATAAACTGGAATGGAAATGCAATTATTTATTTGTCCAAAAGCCAGGTAATTCTTCCCTTGGTGAGATTGCCCCCCACCCGATGTAAGTACTTGGGTAACACTGGGAAGACAATGGCTCACTCCCTACCAGATCTATTTGATATTTAATGAATGTCATCCATGAATAATAATTGCGTATAATAATAGGTTCCTATTGTAATTTAAATGCAATTGTCTAAAAACGGTTGTGGGACCATTATGTATACATATAAGATAGTCAGAGTAGTACACCATCTAAGGTGCATTCTTTAATAGTGGGTTTAGATGTAACAACTATTTTCTTACAGTACATTGCTTAATTACTACTTAGCCTGGATTCATGTTACACCACTTTTAATTTAACATCACAAATGGGGTTGGCTTTGGTTTGATTTACAGTAATGCTTAAGAGTTTTTGAATTTCCTATATCAGATTTTCAGTCAAGATAACTTAATGAACACATCTGGCAAAAATCTTATACTTCATTTATTTATTGCGGAACGTAATCCAATATTACATATCTGTGAAAGTGTATTGGCTGTTCATTTGAAGGAAAACGTATTGTCAGGTGTTTTTAATAGATGGGATGACAATCTGTTGTAATTTGGAATTGGAATTTACAGTAATTTTGATGTCCGCAGTCAGACACTCTTTGTACAAATGGAGGAAATTCAATACTATCGTTACCCTCCCCCAAGAGCAAGACGTGTAATAGTCTGTGAGGTCAAAAAGGAACCCAGGGTAACTTAGTCACACTGCCTAATTCAATTATTCATAAGTTGATCATCAAGAGAACACTGAACAACAATTGTATGCATAAAAGGGTCACAATGAGATAGCGAACTGCTCCCCAAAAAGAATATTGCTGCCCATTTGCAGTTTGTTAAAAATTATGTTGACAATCCAGCAGTGTACTAAAAAAATGTCTAATAGATGGACAAGACCAAAAACACTTGAGAAGCGTCATGTCTGGTGAAAGGAAAACACTGCTTTCCAGCATAACAGCCTTATTCCAGACATGCTGGTGGTAGTTTAATGGTGTGTACCTGTTTTGCTGCATCTGGCCTAGGACGGCTTGCCATCATTGATGGAAGAGCAAAATGTCAGGATATCTGTCTGTGAACTGAATCTCAAAAGAACATGGGTCATACAGCAAGACAATGACCCTGAGCACACAAGGGTTAAATAAAACGTCATAAGTTTAATTATTAGTCACAATTGTGAACTTAATGTAAAATAAATTATACATTATCGTGGAAGGACCTGACGTGAGCAGTTTATGTGAGAAAACATCAGAGAATTGTAGCTGTTTTGTACAGAGGAATGAGCTATGATACCTCCGAGCGGATGTGGGACAAATCAAAAGTTACAGGAAATGTAGTTCTTGCAACACAAATAGGTCACATCAGATACTAGAAGTAAAGGTTCACATACTTCTGCTAGATATGTAATATTGGATCTGAACATCATCCTAACTGGGAGGGGGTGGTGTTTACTGCGAGACATGAAATCAAACAGAATGTCTTTCATGGCAGCCAAATAAGCCTGTAAGAGTCGCTATTCTGCATATGTAAGCAAACAGATGCCCTCGATTAGTGTGGCATTAATAAATATGGGAGAGAGCAATGTTATCTCTTACAATTAGGGAGCTGTGTAAGTTATGCTGTCTTTACTCCTGGCACCAGTTGGCTGTGGTATCAGCGATATGGCTAAGAGCAGATTTAACTTGATATCACAAAATGATATACTTAAGAGCTTAGTAAGGAAAGATAGGGAATAAACTGGGCCGAATTCAAATGTCCTGGTCATCAAGGTCACCAGCCCAGACTTATCAGGTTGACAAAGGAACTGCTACCTTCAATTGTTTGTCATGGTCATAGACATACACAGATGGAACTCCAAAACAATTCATCGGCTTTGTATAGGAAAACAAACCAGCCAATGACTGAAGGGCTACTGAGTAATAAATGCAGCAGTAGTCATTATTTTAGTGGTATACAATTTCCAGAGGAACTTTTATCAACTGTACAAATCAAGTATTTAAGTTTGTATAAGTAAGTAATAAGCAGTTAATATTCCAAATTCAAAGCCGTGGCATTAATTTCTCTCCATTCTGTCTTTCTGAAAGGAACATACCAAGGACAGTGGTTAAGTGGCATGCGACATGGCTACGGGGTGCGACAGAGTGTGCCTTACGGCATGGCTGCTGTCATCTTTTCCCCTTTGCGCACCTCCATAAACTCGCTTCGCTCTGAACACGGCGAGGGGGCACCAACACCTGACAATGGCTCTGCAGTGACCGGGCTAGCCGGGAACCCAGTTGGACGTGGAGGCTTTGTGCTCTGTGCCCAGAGCGATGTAGACAGGCAGCGGAAGAGGAAGGGTCGCTTCCGGCAGTCTATTCTGAGCGGCCTGAAGTTAAGACGTTCAGAGTCCAAGAGCTCTCTGGCCAGCCAACTAAGCAAGCAGAGCTCTTTCTGCAGTGAGGCAGGTATGAGTACGGTCAGCTCAGCCGCATCCGATATCAACTCCAACGTTAGCCTCGGAGATGGGGAGACTGGTACCAGCGTGGATGCAACAGTGACAGAGACTTACGTCGGAGAATGGAGGAACGACCTGCGAACAGGATGGGGTATCAGTTATCGTTCAGACGGGCTGCGCTACGAAGGCGAGTGGTTTGGGAACAAGAGGCACGGATACGGCTGCACCACCTTCCCTGATGGAACCAAGGAGGAAGGCAAATACAAGCAGAATGTCCTGGTGAGTGGCAAGAGAAAGAACCTAATACCACTGCGCACCAGCAAAATCAGAGAGAAAGTGGACCGTGCCATCGAAGCTGCTGAAAAGGCTGCAGAAATTGCAAAGCAGAAGGCTGAGATTGCACTGTCAAGGTAAGCTCAATAGGACCTAGCTCATCAGGTTTTACTTTTAAGTCTCAAACATGGCCATCCAGATGGGTGCAGTGTATCCCCCAGTTTATCATCCCATAATACCCCAAAGATATTTCCATTGCACCCCCAGTTAATACAGGCAACATCTGGGGTTCTTGTAAAAACTTCTAAATCTTTCAATCTTTTCTAAATAGACAGGGGACATGTTGCTTGTTATTAGGATATTACTAAATGTGCTAAATATTTAAAGATTCCACTAAATGTATTTCTTAATTCCTCTTGCTGCAGGACGAGCCATGCCCGAGGAAAAGCTGAGGCTGCTGAGGGAGTTGCACAGAGGGCCCTGGAGGAGTGTCGTCTGGCACGGATTATTGCCAAAGAACTGTCCCCTGCCTTCCATCATTATGGAAATGGTGAGTCAATAGAAAGGTCCATCAGAAAAGCATTTTTAATGATTACTCACACTCTCTACATTAATTAATTTAAAAGCCATGTCCTACAGTACAAAAGATTTTTACATTACATACTTTAAATTGTCTAATGTAGGGTTGTTCCCCTTTTCCAGGACTTGAGTGTCAAAGACCAAATCGTCAGGACAGAAAAGAAAAAGACTTGGAAGTAATCTCAACTGGGACAGACAGCCCTGAGCTCTGCACGCCAGACACAACTCCCCCAGCCCAGAGTCCTGACCTGAGTCCTACCTTGAGCAACCCGCCCTCACCTCCATGTACCCCGCCATCGCATCGAGCCAGGAGCACCTGCTTTATGCGCCAGAGTGCTGTGGATGAGCAGGGAGGAACAGAGATTCAGGTCCTGGTTGAAGGAAGGGGCATGGACAACGGAAGAGCTGGAGCCCCCAGTTGGACTGCTGACATGTATCCTAACCGAAGGGGAAGCAAGGGGGACAGTAGCCGATCCACCACACCATCGCTATTGGAGGAGGAGATCGGCCATATCAATGGACATGAGCAAAACTCTTCAAATCATCACTCATGGGAGAATGGTTCTTCCAATCACAAGCCCGCTGAGCACACTTCCTCCAATCAAAAGCCTTGGAAGCATGCATCGTCCAATCGCAAGTCCAGGGATTACACGACATCCAAACACAGAGAACGGGAGCATGTTCCATCAAGTCATAATTATGTGGACCACAACTCTTCCAAGACAAAACCACAGGTGCACACATATTCCAATCACAAGGCCTCGGGTCATAGCTTGTCCAATCACAAAACCCATGAGCATTCATCCTCCAATCACAAGCCCAAGGAGCATATCTCTGAAAACGCAAAGCCACAAGACCGTGTATCGTCCTACTACAGCACTCGAGAGCATGTATCTTCCTATCGCAAATCACACGAGCATGTCCACTCCAATCACAAAACAAGTCACACCATTACCAATCATACGGCTGGCGAATCTAGTTTGAACGACCACCAGCCACTTGAGTGTGGATCCAAGAGTTCCACTCTGGCATGGACTGTTGAGAACTCTTCCCAATGGATGCCCTGCCACTCACAGCTGCCAGAGAAAGAACAACTCGATGATTATCGGGTAGAAATGACGTTCCAGCCCCTGGACTCCGTTTCCCAGCAGCACTGTGGCTCAGGCATGGATTGTTCAAGCCTTCAAGGGCACAATTCACAGACACTGCGCCAACGGAACCACGAAGGCAAAGAGTGGAGTCTCGCATCCAGGGAAGGGTCCATGGACTCTGTGCAGATGCTGGACAGCCTGAATGTAGGAGTGAATTTGGAGGAGTGGCCACTGCACAGGGATGTTACCCTTTCTCCCCCTTTAACTTCCTCTCCAATCACACTGGAAAATGACGCCGAGCATCTGAACCTGGTCAAAACAAACTCAGTAAGTACATGGATTTATTCAAATGACATAAGAGGAACCTACCTCAGGAATAGGAATAATGTTTAGGAGAACAATTGACATGTCACGTCACACCCCCGAATGGGAATCGAATTAATTGATTCTTTTCTGTTCTTTCCATAGGGCTCCAGCTCTGTCCTGGTGTTCATGGTGATTTTACTCAACATTGGCGTAGCTATTTTGTTTATTCATTTCTTTATTTAAACACAACTGCCTAGAGAATGTTAATAACATAACAGCACTTACTATTAACAAAAAGTAAGATATGCACATGCTGCACACTTAGCACCACTTCTTTACGTAAGGAACCCAGAATTTGCATTAGTCAAGCCCATGTATACTGTCCATGTAAACTGTAAGTTAAGTTTGTGGTTCCATTAATATATTTCCCTTATTATCCATTTAGGTATTTTTGCTTACTTTTGAACTCACCCATCATAAAGGCCCGATATCAGTATTATTTAGGAATACAAGTATTACACGTTTAGGTTTTGAAGATACAATATTGCCTGATAATTTGTCAAGTCTTTCAGCTCGTTAACAAAGTTACTTTTTCCTTTTGACCTCACATCTGGGCAGTACGATTGTATCGTTTAGTGAGATGGTCTTGTGGTCTTGTTGTACAAAAATGTTATTGCGCATGTGTGGTGGTCAGGTGCACATGGCACTGATATGTAACTAGTCACTCCAAGACTACACTTCCCTTCTAATACTCCAGGGTACAGCCCTATGGGACCGCTGCAACCATTAATAAGTTCATCCATCTGAAATCGGCATATCCATAGCCACGTGTTGCGTTATCTATAAGTCAAAGGTAAATGCTATCTTAAAGGGCTTCATCATGATATGTTTTCGTCGGAATCCAAATACACACATGCAAAGTGAACGGGGTAAGCCTGCAGCAGTACTTCCTTCACTCATACAACCCCCTTTAGCACTGTCAATGAATGTCAGCACAATTTAGTCTGTTGCTTAGTTCGTTTTACGTCACAGTAGACACTAGATATACACTACTATGCCAAACTTGCTACTAAAGAAAATAGTTTATTTGTAAAACACATACTTGCTAAATGACATGGACCACAAAAGAGGTGCATTGATGGTTGAGTATTCTGGCTCTTGCTTTGTAAAAGTTTGAGACTGTTACCTTTTGACCACTGCTTTCAATAT
>JAVSBV010000002.1:1561425-1577694 GCA_033117975.1 Parotocinclus spilosoma
TTTTTAAATTGAGAAACCATCCCAGCAAGCAGGCTTTGTCCAGTTGTCCAGATGATGACACATAAGTAGGCATGGACCCATCCGTCTCTATCTCGACCCACCTTTGAATGGAATGAGTTGGCTTGAGAACACTAAGCCCGTGGAGAATTTTTACAGCATGTTTGTTGGCCTGTATTCTTCTGCTGTTATTCTGTGTGAATTTCTGCCTGTCTCTCTGTCCAGCAACTTTAGGTGACAATAGGGGACTGAAATGCCAGCTTGTTTCTCAGTGGGACCTGACTGAAATTATCTCAATTAATGAATGATCAACTGCTACTGTATATTTTCTACTACTCATCCAGTGACATCATCATGTTGTGAAATCATTGCATGCCCAAGCATGCCCTTTCTTACGCAATGATTTATGAGATGTTTCCAAGTTATGTGGAAAATTAATAAAATGTTTGAGGTTATGATGCCCTACACTGTTTCATTTAAAGAGAGGAAAACAACCAATGGATGATGAGCATGTTTAAAAAACTTCATCTCAGTTACACTCGCTGAACATTTACTAGCATTCTTACTGCAAGAACAGCTCAGATACATGTACGCTTTTTGTTTATTAAATTGTGATGCGGTGAAGATGATGAAGGGATCTCCACTGACACTGTCTTACTTGTGCACAAAAGGTTTATACCAAACAAGAACAGCAACATATCAAGCACCATGGTTTGCTTATGAGAGGATTTAAAGTCATAATGAAACTTCTCTGAATATCCACTATGACTACCCATTTATATAGGTTGGTTGTGAGGCAAAACATATGGTGTTTATATATAATAATCTCATCTATCTGGTTATAAGGAAAAAGCCCATCTCCTGGGAGACTAGGGTTATCTATATCCTAATCATTCCAAACCCACGGAAACAGAAATCATATGGAGCTTCAGATACTACAAGCTCCTTCATGTAATCTGTACTGGCAGGGACAGAAAGCTCCTATAATGCTGAGGCCTGATAATAAAAAAAAACAGGAGAATGCAACGGAAGAATACTGGCCCAACTCTGCCAAGGCCAGGTTAATGACACCCAGTAGGGTAGTAACTATGCTTGCCATAATGGAGGATGAATCAGAGGAAGCTGATTGAATGGCATACTGCAAAGCATGTTGCTGAGTCACGTAGCATTTGCAATAGTCTTCTCCCAAAGGGGGTTAAAAGTGACTGTGGCAGTGCTTTAGATATTGCTGTCAGTGTGGTGGATAAAAAGAATTCTGCTAAGTTAGTGCCTTCGTACTGTAGATTTCAACACGTACACAGGGTCTGAATATCAGGACTGTTGTAGCCTAGCGGTTAAGGTCCGGAAGGTCCATAGTTCAAATCCCACCTCTGCCAAGCTGCCACAGTTGGGTCCTTGAGCAAGACGCTAAACCCATTATTGCTTGGGTTGTAAGACTGTATCAGTTGTAAGTCTCTTTGGATAAGGGCGTCTACTAAATGCTGTAAATGTAATTGTAATGTAAATGAATATGATCTTATATGGTAAGGACCAGTGATGAGTGGTGGTTTATAAAATCAGAGAGGCACATACATTCACATACAGTGCTGCTTGAAAGTTTGTGAACCATTTTCAATTTGTGATGTTTGCCTTAATATGATCAAGCATATCATTTAAAGAACAATTACAATTGAAGAACTGAGACTTAAATTATGCTCGATCAGCGTAATAGGAGCATGATGCAATATTACATATATGTGAGTGGCAAAAATATGTGAACCTATGCATTCAGTATCTTCTTTGCAGCAACAAGTGCAAGTAAATGTTTCCACTCTCTGGTGATCAGTGCGGCACATTTGCTCTGAGGAAATTTAGCCCATTCCTCTGTACAGAACAGCTTCAATGGGATGTTGGCTGGTTTCCTCACATTGACTGCTTGATTTAGGTCCTTCCACATCAGTTCCATTGGATTAAGGTCAGAATTTTGACATGGCCTTTACAAAACATTTTTTCCTTTAACCATGCTTTGGAAGAATGACTTGTCTGCTTAGGGTAGTTGTCTTGTTCCACGACCCAATTCCTTTTGAGATTCAGTTCACAGGCCGCACAGGTCCTGACAGTTTCAGAATTTGCTGGTATAATTCAGAATTCACCATTCCACCGCTGATGGCTAGGAATCCTGTTCTAGATGCAGAAAAACAGTAAAGACCATGAAACTACCACCACCAGATTTCACAGATGGGTTAAGTGCATAAAACAAATAAATAACCAACTATAACATTTATGTCTTATTTGTTTAATTTAGATAAGGGCCTGTGTGAAGATGTTTTCATTCATATTTAGGCAACTATAGAAAATTCAGAAATGGAGAAATCAGTCATCTTCCTTATTCCTGATTGAATATTTGGTTTTGTCCATTTGAGAGGTCAATTAGTCTTATATTGATAAGATAAACTGTATATTCATGTATGGTAAATAAAAAGTGTGCTTTCCAATAAACAGTGTTTTCTTCTGTGCAAAAAGCCCACGATTCGCTTACTGCCAGTGAAGCTTGTGCATCACAGTGGCACATTGAGAGCCATTAATCCAATTAATATCTTTTGTAACAAGTATGTGAACAGTCGGTAGACACCTATAGACACATGGGCTTCAGTGAATAACTATTACCTATAGTGAAAGAGTGGATATTTTCATGCCAACTGATTGTTTGTTTTCCTTTTTCAATAGCCATAAAAACCCAAGAGATATGGTTTTCTGGCTGTGTATAGGTTATAAAGGCATTTGTCATTAGCTTTGTTAAACATTTTATTCTGATCAATTTTCTGTTATCATAAAACGTGGTTTCCCTAATCCATCTGACACTGATAATTAGCTAAATGATCCAGATTCAAGATTCAAAGCTTTATTGTCATATGGACAGTAGGAAACAAGTTTCCCTGTCCAATGAAATTCTTGCTTTGCAGTCCACCCTGGATGTCAGAAGTATTAAATAGAATATTAGATTTGTAATATGTGTGGTGTTCGGGTAAAATATCGCTGGCCATTAAAAATTCAACTTTCCACAAAAAACAGTTTTGGCACCAATCTATCGTAGGACACACAGTCATGCACACAGACACACACTAGAGACACCAATTAACCTAACACGCATGTCTTTGGACTGTAAGAGGAAACCGGAGTACCCGGAGTAAACCCACGCAAACACGGGGAGGACATGCCGACACTGGAGGGAACTCAGAAAGGACCCAGGCCGCTCCACCCTGGGATTGAACAGCAGTGGTGCTACCCACCGAGCCACCGTGCTGCCCAGTCTAACAACAGATAGACCTAAATAGTCTAAACATGTCTGAATCAGGTGTGTTAGTAAATTCTGTAATGTGATTTTCTCCAGGATCAGGAATGAAAATAAACACAGGCAATATGTATAAAGCCGAAAACCCTACAAGTCATTAAGATATAACAAACCTTTAACCTTAAATGTTAAACACTTAAGGCAGTAGAGTACAAAACGGACCTCTTTATGAGCTCCAGTTTAATTCACTGCACTGGAGGAACCTAACACTAGAAACGATTCCTAGTCGAACGACATTATGTTAATCGGTGATACACAACGCTGTTCGTGTTTCTTTGTCGTTGGTCAGTGCTTCCATTAGTTATATGGTGAAATAAAACCGAACATGAGTCTACGGTGTGTTTTTACGTTTGCTTTTCAGACCTGCGCTGTGAATCCGCCCATGTTATTTGGATGTCAGCCTCGGTCGGGTTGGAAAAAGGAAAGGAAAGGAAGGGAAGGGAGGGGAGGGGGCTGGTTAAAGAGGTCCGATGCGTCACGTTTATTTGGGCCTTGTGGAGCCCGCCGGCTGAGCCTTGCCGACTGGTTTTTGCACAACAACCGGATTCGAGTTTTCTTGTCGCGTATTTGGACCACGACAATAAGTAAGGTATAGAATCGGCTAGAGGAAAGCGCAGTTTACGCCGGGACTGCATGCATGATATCGGTTTACCTCCGCGGTATAGCGTAGTGCAGTGCGGGGATGGGTCAGGATCTGTTTGGATGCCATTGTGCAGAGCTTTCGTAGATTCGGTTCGGTTGCGTCTTTTTCGGGCTCTCGCATTCATTTCATGCTTTTGCTATGAACTAAAAACGACGCCTGACCATTACAAGGACATTAGCTTAGCTGGTATAAAAGCGGGCTTCTAATATACCTGATGCTATCTGAAGCTAGCTGAGAATTGCCTGCAAAAACCGGGATTTAATCGATTAGTTGCAGCCCATCCTGCATATTTCTGTTATTATCCGTTGCAACGGGGTAGCCTTTGGTTTATTTGTGCAACGTCTGCAGATAGTCTACATTTAATTTCTTTTTAAAAAAAATATTTTTTTCCCTATGTGCTATGTCAGGCTAGCAGGCTCAACTCAAATAAGCTCTCAGAATGTAGTCTTTAAACCATGCATTGCTATTCGATTTGATACTCATTTGAATAAACGATTTACAGTTAAGACTGTCATGCATTATTTGCAATTTTCCCACATGCTCGTATTTCTTTATAAATGTCAGTGCTGTGTATATAACGAAGCTCCAGGACCATAAATGGTTCCTTCACTTTTCCATCTATGGCAGGATTCCCCGATTCATGGTCCTGGTGTAGCCATGGATAGTTTAGTATTTAGGAAAGCCTGAACCAGGTGTGAGTGCCAGGAAAAAAAAGAGTCAAATGTGCAAAACAGTTTAGTCAAAGAGTATAAAGGGACCTTTAAATGCTCTATATAGAGTGTAATACGAAACGTGCATAAACCCAGGTGTGTTATAAAACTTCTTGCATGATAATCTCCATGACCAGGCTGTCCTCTTATAGCTCCATAAATCTGGGTTTGTGTCCCGACTGCCAGCCTGCTTGGTGTTTGCATGTTTATCTTGTCTTGCTCTACACTGCAGATGCGTGTTAGGTTAATTGGCATCTCTAAAGTGTAACAGGGTAAGCGTGTGCACCCCCCTTGTGACCCTGAATTGGATTAAGCAGGTATGAAAGTGGCTTAAGTACTGGAACCCTAAAAGTTGTATGCAAACATACAACCAAGAAATAAGAGTAGAATCCTTCAGAAAGCCATAAAGCTTCTGTGTTATATAATCATATTTATTTAAAGTTGATTTAAATAACTGAGCACGACATGATGTTTCGTATTAACAATACGGATTTCTAACTTAAAGCCGTAACATGTCGCTGTCTAAAGCTCTGAAATTCAGTTAGAGAATCTTGTAGTGTAGTTGTGATTGGAGCAACAGAGGAGCGGTACCTGTCAGAACGCTCTTCAATCAGCTTAACCATCCAGAGAACCCTTAGGACACCCTTTTTCCAAGGATGATTTACACTGCCTTAGGATCTGCTGTGTAATTGTCTTGCAAAATAGTGTGTTTAATATTTAATCAACTTGAAATAAGTTGATGTTATCTGTCCCTTGGCAGGTCCACAGCTGAACTGCACATCCTGTGAATTTCTCTGGAACGGATCATTGCCTAAAATGTGAGAGGAGTGACACTTGTTCAACCCAGACTCAGTTTCTTGCTGCTGAACTGGCCACAATACTTGGACCATTTTGAGTTAGATTCTGTGAAAGCTCAGTTCATACATGTACAGCGGAAGAATGACGGAGGCTTGGCAGCAGCAGCACGGGGTGGCCCCCCCACCCGTTTCACATCCGCTTCTCCAAGGGGCAGAAAATACTCTGGGCAGCGCCGTGTATGGCATTGTCTTGCCGGCCGACCCTGGCCTACAGCAGCCTCAGCATGGTCAGCATGGCCAGCAGCATCCTGTGCCAGCCCAGCAGCCCTCCCTGCAAGTTGGGAGTGAGGGTGGGCACAAATGTGGAGCGTGCGGCCATGACATATCCCACCTGGCAAACCCCCATGAGCACCAATGTATGGTGAGCCAGGATCGCTCCTTTCAGTGCACTCAGTGCATGAAGATCTTTAGCCAGGCCACTGATCTTCTTGAGCATCAGTGTGTTCAGGTAGAGCAGAAACCGTTTGTCTGTGGCGTGTGCAAAATGGGATTCTCCCTTCTGACTTCTTTGGCGCAGCATCACAACGAGCATACGACTAGCAACAACCCAATGAAGTGCTCAATCTGTGAGAAAACCTACAGGCCAGATTCTGCCTCCTCCACCCCTCAGCAGGCATCGACTGGCGAGAACTCCAATGGCGGTGGAGCAGCTATGGGCTCTTCCTCCTCTTCCACAGCTTTCGAGGGCTCAGATAGGCCCTACAAGTGCTCCGTTTGCTCGAAGGCCTTCCGGCACCTGTCCGAGCTCTCGCGCCATGAGCGAGTTCACACGGGTGAGAAGCCATACAAGTGCAACACCTGCGAGAAGAGCTTCAGTCAGGCGTCCCACCTGGCGCACCACCAGCGCACACACAGCGCGGACCGCCCGTACAAATGCGCGGTCTGCGATAAGACCTTCAAGCACAGGCAGCACCTAGTGCGCCACATGTACGCCCATTCTGGGGAGCACCTGTTCAAGTGCAACCTGTGTGAGCTCCACTTCAAGGAATCGTCCGAGCTGCTGCACCACCAGTGCCAGCCTGCTGGTGAACGGCCCTTTCGGTGCACGACCTGCGGTAAAACCTTCAAGAGGCCATCGGACCTGCGGCAGCACGAAAGGACCCACTCGGAGGAAAGACCCTTCCAGTGCGAGGAATGCCAGATGAGTTTTAAACAGCAGTACGCGCTTGTGCGACATCGGCGTACTCACAAAAACCCTGCTGAGCGCCCATTCAAGTGCAACCAGTGTGACAAGGGCTTCCTGCAGCCATCCCACCTTCTGTACCACCAGCACGTCCATGGCATTGAGAACCTCTTTAAATGTGCAGCCTGTCAGAAGGGCTTCAGACAATCAGGGGAGCTGCTCCGGCACAAGTGCGGTGAGTCGGCGACGACCTCCAGCGCCCCCGAGAAACCGTACAAGTGCGACGTGTGCGGGAAGGGCTACAAAAAGTCGTCGACGCTACAGCGACACCAGAACTCCCACTGCACGGAGAAACCGCTCAAATGCTCTTTGTGCGGTCGCCGCTTTCAGTCGTCGTCCGATTTTGTCCAGCATCACTGTGATCCTGCCCGCGAAAAGCCTATGAAGTGCTCAGACTGCGAGAGGCGCTTCAAATACTCCTCGGAGCTCCAGCGTCACCGCCGGGTCCATACAGGGGAGAAGCCCTTCAAGTGCCCTACCTGCGATAAGGGGTTCAAGCAACGCGAGCACTTGGCAAAACACGGCATCGTCCATTCGCGAGAGGCCCAGTTCAAGTGCGTCTGGTGTGGAGAGTGCTTCGGGGAGCTGGGTGCCCTACAGGAGCACACAGTTCAGCACACGGCTGAAGGAGGAGGTTATCCAGTGGCCCCTTGTATACAGTAGTCGTCAGCAGTGTACGTTAGCTTTGTTAACAAAGCCACGAATATATAGTGCTTATTAGTAACTTTTGATAGTATGCTGTATCTTCTCTAATATATTGAGTTTTTATTTAATATCGGAAAATACAGTTCCTTCAGTACCAGTATTCACGGTTCCAACCAGGCCTTAAGAGACTTGGGCCTGAAGTACAGGAAAGATTTACAAACGTCATTTATTCGAGGTCAGGGGTCTTTAGGGCCTTTGGATTTAAAGTTGGACCTGGAATAAAACCATACATCCTCACGGGTTTTTTGCAAATAATCAAAGACCCCCTGCTTTGGGTTATAAATACAATAGGTCAACAAGACTTTCTGCATCTGCAAAACACACACACACTCAAATACAAAACAGATAGGCTTACTTTGTGCCAATTTGTTTGTAACAGTCCCAACACCAGGGAACTTAATTCAATCAGACTTTTAACGATCATGAGCAGGAGTGACCTGATGCTGTTTTTTCGCCGTTGATTTAAGACACACGAGACACTTTATGCTTTTTAGAATTGGATTTCAACAGCTGCAAGAAATTACTGAGGCTCGGGAGTGATATCCTTACGGTTCGAGCTTAAGCAGTGTGTGTACACCCTTGTGCTTTTTACCAGACGTAGTACTTGTATATATTAAGGCAATCGGCTCAGTATAGTGGCTGTATGTATCTCTAACAAAAATTAGGGGATATTTCATTATGGGATATTTCATTTTGAAACGTTCCCTAATTTTTGTGAGCAGTATATAACATATTTCTAACCCATGATGTACCAGGGTGTGTTTATGCATGGATAACCTTAACTTTGTATGTTAATATTTTGTTGTCACTGGTGCTTCTTTCTATGTCGTCTACTAGACAAAAGAACAAATGAGTAATCACTCTGAAGTTTTGAAGTTGTGTGTGCGCGCGCACGCGCTTGGGAATAAGTGATGATATCATGCCATTACCAGTAACACTAATGCGTACAATTTACAATAACACGGTGAAACATTTGATCAGCCCAGTACCAGCATGTCTGTCACAGCAGTTTAGTCCATTTAGAATAAGCATAAGCTGGTGTTATTGCTTATTACTACTATAATAGCTATCTTCAGTAATATTAATGTAAGTAATATTAATGTTTTGTAATGCTTTAGTACAATAGTACAATTTAGTGTGTATATCTGCACCCATACTGTAACTGTCAGTGATCATTCCTGTATAACATTGTTACAGTGGGTTTTGTATCGTTTATCCTTTTCTATGAGACACACTTAATTTTTGCCATACAATTATTTTGCCCTCTTAATAGTTCTAACCCACCCTGGGTGGTGTCGGTGTGTCCGATTTTATCCAAATCATGTTATCAGAATCCAAGACCTTCAGGAGTCTAGAAATCAAATGCACTTTGGTTGTAGCAGGTGTGACGCTTGGCCAAGAAATAACACAAAACGTCATTTTTAACCAACCATAGCAGGCTAATTATGCCATTCAGAATTATTTGGACAGGATTTCCACACAGGTGATCTGTTAAAACAGCAGACACTTATGTATGAAAGGTACCAATTTTCAGCATGTAGCCATTTTCCGGTAACAGGTTAGCCCCATTTAGTGCCAACTGTTACAGTTGTGATAGTGAGAGAAGCTGTGAAAAATTTGGTGTAAAATCTGTTGCCTGTAATGCATTTCTTTTTATTCTATCCCCACCTCACACTCCTTAACATTTAAAAAAATGTTTTAAACATGGTAAAGAGACTGAAATGTGTAAATATCTATATGTAATAATTTGTCCTATCCTTGCACAAGTTCTCATATGTATTGTGGCTACACCTTATGACATTAATAAATAAATGTTTCTTCTTCTGTTAGTCATTAAGTTCTTAACATTTGTTCCCTCGCATTTCTTCAGCAAGCTTTTCATTTGGAAAGACGGACTGACTGGAAGTTTACTGAGCTCTTCCTGTGCGCCAGTCGAAACGGCATAGACTGAGTTGCATACCAAACGCCGGTGTGCTCCCTACATAGGTGCACTACGTATGCGTGGTTATGAAGATTACAACGGCGCACTAAATGTCTACTAGTGCGCTATTTGGGACTGAGCCACTGATTGCGGCTTGGAAAAGAAAGGGGTGATAGCTAGTAGCGAAGGGGACCCCTTCTACCCTCTCGACGGCATATTCTGGGCAATTTGCCTCCTGTTTGTTCAATTTCATCAGATATTGGCTTTTTGTGGGTGACTCGTGTCCAATTTGGACAGCATTTCCAATCAGTAAGCTGCAATTAATGAGAGACGTCAGAGACGAACAGAGCTAGCGGTGTTATTGGAATAGCTAGTTAGCTTAGCTGCTAACGGTTATCATGATAGCTGTAATTTGTGTTAAATATAGCTAGCGAGCAAGCGTTTATTGAGAAACCAGCCAAGCCCGAGAGGAGAGTAAATATGATTGCGTTTTTTTAAATGATTACGGGAGGAATACGTAGTGGCCAAGTTCTGCGGCACCAAGCAAATATGAATTAACTCCCTTTCAGTGTAGCTGACTAATACGTTATAATGTTTTACGAACGAACCTCGTAGCTATTAAGCGCCCATTTCTCTGGATTAACGCGCGTTCAAAATGTCAGGCGTCGATCTGCAGTGATCTTGCATCTCTGTTGCGTTTCCTAGTGATTTAGTGTTAGTAAACTGGCGCTCTGTCAGAAAGCGTGCAGGTTGCTTTCAGGCACGTTCGGACACTCCTTATCGGGCTCTAACGGGAGGCCATGGTCCCCGCTGCATTGCGGCCCTCTTTCACTCAAGAGTTCAGACGCGATCTGTGAAACAGCCCGCGATCAGTCCTGCCGTAAGACACCCCCGGGTTTGCAGTCTCCAGTTGGGAGTGTTGTAGTCCGAGCAGGAACGGCACTGCCCATGCCCGCCATGCCTGGTCCGGCGGCCAGCAAAGCGCGGGTGTACGCTGATGTGAACACTCAGAAGAGCAAGGATTACTGGGATTACGAAGCACATGTGCCTAGCTGGAGGTATGAAGATCAAACTACATCCCAGTGCAATGCAGTCTTTGAATCGTCATCATTTGTGCTGATATTTGGCTTCGCTGGTTGATTCTGCATCATCTGCGTTGTTAGTAGCCAATTAGTGGTTTATGAACTGGTTCTATAGATTATAACCATCACATCTGTATCATTAATTGTGTATACATTGTGTGTATGTGTTTATCTAGATACACATGTGCTATATGTTTATGTCATACTAAAGAAACCCAGTTCCTAACTGATCAGGTTTTGACAATGCTGATTCCAACCACCAGGCCACATTCTATACTATGCAGTTTATAAACAGTGTATACACGCACTGATCATTGTGTTAGGTACACTTCCTCGTTTCTGCACGCATTGTCCAATTTATCAGTTCCACTTACTGTATTTGGAGTTGCAAAATTATTGACTGTAGTCCATCTGTTTATCGTCATACCTTGTTAGTGTCCTTTATTCTTTTCTCTATTGTTCAGGACCGCCACAGATCAGGATAAGGTTATTCTCAGCACAGGTTACTGAGATGTGCTGGTATGAGTGGATCAGAGATAACAGTGCTGCTGGGTTGAAAATAATCCACTTAAAAATGTCCAGCATCTTGTAGGCAGTGTTCTGTGAAAACTGATTAACGATTAGAGGATGACTAACACAAACTGTGCAGGATCGACCATTACGTCTCGCACCTTATTAGCACTTTTACTAACACTCATTTATTTGATTCTTTTCTTAGATTCAACAGACATCTGTGTATATGCTGCCTGAAAAATAGGGGATATTTCATTTAAAATGTCCCCTAATTTTTAGGAGCAGTACATTATTGCTTTCATTCTATGTAGCTTATTTTATTTTCTATACTGTACATTTACACTACTTGAAATACCCGAGTATCTGGAGGAACAGCGCTCTAGTGAAGTAGAACAGTATGTATATATGCTTCTAAATGAGTGAGCACAATGTTTGGAAACTCCAGCAGCACTGCTGTTCCTGATTCATGTGTATCAACCGATTGGGTCCTAACCAATAGAGCACAAAGTAAAGGGGACCAATTATGTATGTAGAGGCACAGCTGTAGAACTGCAAAGTGGAGCTGATAAAATGAACAATGAGTATAGCAACAATAAGTGGTGTGTGTGTGTATGTGTGTGTATGTGTGTGTGTGTGTATGTGTATGTGTATGTGTGTGTGTGTGTGTGTGTGTGTGTGTATATGTGTGTGTGTGTGTGTGTGTGTGTGGGGGGGGTATCTATTCTATAAAAGCAGTTTGCCATATTGTTAGTTATTGGCCGGTGCAGTAGGGACTGTCGTGGTTTAGCAGTTAAGCTACTGCACTGTGGACTAACAGGTCCAATGTTTAAAGTCCCTTAACTCACAATTGCTTGTATTGTATCGTTGCATTCGCTCTGGAGAAGCATGTGCAAAATGACTAAATGTGCATGCAGATTACTGCCAGTAACTCTGCATTCCGCAGTAAATATTGAGTATATCTACTGTACACTGTACTGGGTACAGCTTCCCATTCCTATGAAAAGAGCCTCAGTTCTTCTTTGAATTGCTTCCACAAGATGTTAAAAATGTTCCCTTGAGATTGAGCTCTGTGGCCATGTGATTGCATACCACAGTTCCTGCTGATTTGAGGATACTATACTGACAAATATATCCACTGATCAGCACCCTGTAGTTCGAAATGGACATTTATGAAGCGTTTAGAGGACCTTAAACACGATTAGTGCATTAAAAACACGAACTATGGTTTACCTGTAGACCAGGACGCTGTGCCATCAACATGGGCATGTGTAATGTATTTAAAAATAGCAACAGCGCCTACTGAATCTGATATACTTGTGTTAGCACAACACTAACATGCAGTTATCATGCAAGTATAACTTCTGTATGCACAGTAGCCCATTGTTAAGGCTAAATCTTGTTATTCTTGTCTGTACGGTAGTTCCTTTTCATTGTTTGAGAGTGTAATGTATAAAGTAATTATCACCATAGCCATCAGTTTGACTGTGTTATTGATGTGTGATAACAACATAGGGAAGCTGTCCAGAAGGTCAGGGTTTCACGCCTCAGCACTGCAAAGCTTCCACTGTTGCACCCTCGAACAAGGCCCATAACCCGCGTTTTGTACGATCGTGTCAGTTGAGTCACTCTGACTGCTAAATGTAAATCATACATTCCAATATTGTAACTACATCTATCTCTTTTTCAAGTATTACCCCATTATACTGCTCACAAAAAGGAAAGGATGCTTTAAAATGCAATATCCCATAATGAAATATCCCCTACATTTTGTGAGCAGTGTATTTTAATTTGGCAGCACCTCATTTTTTTTCCCTCTTTCTCTCGCTCTCTCAGCAACCAAGATGATTATCAGTTGGTCCGGAAGCTTGGAAGAGGCAAATACAGTGAAGTATTTGAAGCCATCAACATCAACAGCAACGACAGGGTGGTAGTCAAAATACTCAAGGTGAGGTGTGACGTTTTCTGCGGCGAGTACGATTGTGCATGCTTTGTGTGGCTTCTTTCTTACCACGCCCTCTCATGCACAGCCTGTAAAGAAGAAGAAGATCAAGAGAGAAATCAAAATCCTTGAGAACTTAAGAGGAGGAACCAATATAATTCGCCTTGTGGACACAGTGAAGGATCCTGTGGTAGGTATAGTCCCAGTATGTGCTGAGTCACTTATTTTAAAAGCCTCTTTGATTGTTGGTATGGATGACAAATGTCTGACTTTGTATTGTACATGTACTTTTTGAATCCTATAATTCTGATAATTAAATATATTTTACAGTCCAGAACACCAGCTCTTGTCTTTGAGTGCATCAATAACACAGATTTCAAGGTACAAGTTTTATTTTAATAGTTCTGTTTATGCTAATTTTTTTTTAACAAACTAGAGGTGTAACGATGCACTGTGATACAAAATGTCACAATTATGTTGTGTAAGTTTGATTGTTACACATTGTTTTGAGTTGGTATTATTCAGAAATAAAAAGGAATGCTGTCACTCTTATTTAGTATACGGTGATGCTTGGCAGAGAATTTTATTTACTCTGCTTCTAGTCATTTATTTGAATTGTAGGAGACTAAAACATATTCTAGAATAAATGCTTTGTTTTACATTGTTTAACCTTTAACAAATAAATTCATAGTTCTAGTTGAGAATCGTGAACAGAGATTACACCTCTATTATAAACATTGACACACTGGTATTCGTGGTGCCTTTTTGGCCAGGTCGGGCATCACACATGCCATTGCATTGCAAGAGTGACCCCTGCCAGGCCCAGGAAAGAATGGGTATTCCACCCTGGTGTTTCTGCCCGCAATCAATACATTAGAATTTTAGGATAGGCCCCAGGCACAATCCCTGCGACCGCACGCTGGTTAAGCAGGTCTATAACGAGGGGTGAAATGGGACCTTTATATGTTGTCATGTGAGAAAATGCATACATTGAAACATTGAAACTGGGAGGAAAAAAAAATGATTATTTCCTAAAGCATTTCTAAATAAATACAATACAAAAATGTATGGAAAAACAGGCTCGTCTTTTTCACCTGCACCAGAATACTGGTAACATAATACCATGTTATTTAAATGGACCTGCCAGGTGAGGACCTATTTGATTAACTTTTTGTATTTCTTTCTAGGATCTCTACCAGAGATTAACAGATTTTGATATTCGTTTCTACTTGTATGAACTTCTAAAGGTAAGATGGTTATTATAACACCTAGAAACTACATCACTGCTTTACACTTTTACAGATCTACAATTAGGACTGAACTGTCTGCATGGTTCACTTACAGGCTCTGGACTACTCTCATAGCATGGGAATCATGCATCGGGATGTAAAACCACATAATGTGATGATAGATCACCAAATGAGAAAGGTACCTTATTTAATGATACAGTTGGTATCTGATTTCCTCCTATAACATAATGTATTTGAATCTAACTCGCGTTAATGAATGACAAGATGAGAATGAAACCCGAGAAATCAGATTCTGTGTATCAGTTTAACATAAATTGTCTCTCTCATATGGCATTTTGCCTTTACCTTCACCTTCCTTTCTTTTACTGTTAGTAAGAAACTGCGCTTTGGGTTTATATAAGATTAATTAATGAAGAACTTTATTACTTAAACTGAGCGAGCAGAAGAGAAATTTTGCTAGGAAGTAACCTAAGGGGAGAAAACACAGGCACGACCTCGCAAATGCCTTCATTGATTTTCCCATAAGAAATAATGGATAAATGGTGCTCCCTGGTCCCTGTCCCTACCAAATATTTTCGAGTTTTATGATTTGCATTGTAATGCACTTCCAATAATGGAGTCCTCAAGGAACAGCTAATTTTATTCTGACATAATCAAAGCTGGTGCAGTTGATGTCAGCCAATTGGCTTGGTGTATGCCACTAATTAAATTAAACTAATTAAATTTTAATTAATTATTCAAATTTCCTTTGATGTTGTTTTATGATGTATAAGTGCAGCTTGAAAATCTATATGCAGTTGATTTGAATTTTCAGAGTGTAATGTGATGAAGCTAGTTTAACATTACATGACGGTTTACCATATGGACTGTTAAGGCTATTGCTAAGTCCCGTTAATCATGCCCAACCGTAGAACCAACTGAATCATTTTTATGCCCGTGTTTTAGTTGCGCCTGATAGACTGGGGTCTTGCTGAGTTCTATCATCCTGCACAGGAATATAACGTCAGGGTCGCCTCAAGATCATACAAAGGGCCAGAGCTTCTGGTTGACTATCAGGTACTGTCTCTCAATATAATGCTGTACAGATTGTCCAGTTTATTTTGTTTGTATGACTTACCATAACACCATCTCGCAATATTTTGCAGATGTATGATTACAGTTTAGACATGTGGAGTTTGGGTTGCATGTTGGCAAGTATGATTTTCCAGAAGGAGCCATTTTTCCATGGCCAGGACAATTATGATCAGGTACGCCTCAACTGATGTACTGTAAAAAAAAAAAAAAAAATGTCGTTGCTTTGAGTAAAATTGAGAAATGAAAACAAATGAACTGTTTTCCCAGCTTGTTCGAATCGCTAAAGTTCTCGGAACTGAAGAGCTGTACAGCTACCTTAATAAGTATCATATTGAACTGGACACGCGCTTCAAAGATCTGCTTGGACAGTGAGTTGTAGTTTAAACGGGAAAATATGTTTAGTACAGGTCACAGTAGCTCTCTCAATGTTGACATTATTAAAATATCCCATATCTAAATATTTCCTGTTCAGTGGTATTGGTGTAAAGCACGCTGTGTCATTTAAATCCCTCTCCAGGCAAACACGAAAGCGCTGGGACCACTTTGTTCAGCCGGAGAATCAGCACTTAGTGAGCCCCGAGGCTCTGGACCTGCTGGATAAGCTGCTGCGTTATGACCATCAACAGAGACTGACTGCCCAGGAGGCCATGGAGCACCCCTATTTCTGTGAGTGCTGTTTGACATTTGAATCGCTTAACAAGGCTTTTGTAGGCCCAATCTTAAATGGTTCCCGTTGCTCTGTGCAGATCCAGTGCTGAAAGGACAGTCTCTCTCAAACTCAGATGGCACTCTGGCAATAAGCAGCTCGACTGCAACATGATGAGCTATAAGCAGGTAAAACTCATTCCAACAGCCCTTTTTTTTTGAAACCGTCATATTAGAGGTGTGCTATATTGACAATAAATTGTCTTGATATTTTTTGGGGGGGATCTTGTTACTAAATCCGAGTCTAAAAAATGAGCTTGAGGCACAACCAAGGACAGGTCAAGTCAAGTCAAGTCAAGTCAAGTAGTTTTATTGTCAATACTGCATATGTACAGGACATACATAGAATTGAAATTGCG
>JAVSBV010000002.1:1595924-1606188 GCA_033117975.1 Parotocinclus spilosoma
AGCACGTCCCGTCTTGTAACATAGGGCATGTTCGTTTAATCGGACCAGCCGGTTATTAGGACCAAAACCATCGCGTCACCGTTGTGGTCCGATTAACCGGAATCCACTGTATATAGATATTCATCATAGTTCACTAAAAATATTAAAAAAAACAGCTGAAATAAAAGTTACGATGTACAATGACTCGTTTGACATTAATAACACTTAAGCAGACAAACTCAGTCCAAACAAAGCACTGGGATATCTACAGGAGCGGAGATTGTCCTTTACTCCTCATTTAAAATGTGTTTTTTCTTCCTTCTTCTGTTTATTAAGGCAGTCTTTCATCTCTTGTCCATCTAGTTCACCTTGCTGAGTTTTAAACATGTTCACTGAGGTCTTGGTGAGCATAATCAAGTAGATATTCTGCTTTTCAATCTGAATGTGTGGCTTTTTGATTGTGGTTGAAATAGTAGCTAACTATACCACTCTGGTGGTGACAATTATCTTGCATAGCGCCACAATGCTGTGTTTCTCAAACACAATGCAAATAAGGCTTTTGTTACTGAATGCGTGGAGGCACACATTTTGTACTCAAAAGGCAGCCTTTAATGTCTGAACGAAAGCAATTGGAACCGAATGAGCAGAGCCTGGCGGGAGTTAATGGAGAACTATACCCAAAAACAATCTTCTATAGAATCCTGTCTATCAAATGTCTGTATCAAAAGAAGAAACACAAACATTAAAGAATTTTGACCATGACAAGACTTTACAAATAAATCTAAATCTGTCCCTATGCCAACATTTAGCAAACTTTCTACCAGTCTTCTCAACGCTACATTTTACTTACTTTAAAGTCCCAAGTTAAAGAATTAAATGCAGTTTTTGTATTTGTCAGTACAAAAGCATAAGGGAGAAATTCAGTGACTGCCTATAAATTCCTGTTTTAGTCACGTTTTAAGTTTTTTTTCTCACCAACTCCTGACATACTTTTCTTTTTTTGATAATATTCCAAACAAACTGCTTTATATTCTGCTAAATTTCTGTTCACAAAAGGATAATGTCAACAGTCAAATTAATTTCTCTAGCACTTTTAACAATTGTGAATTGTCTCAAAGCAGGATTACGTATTATTATCTTAAAAGGCCAATCCCAAATTGAGCAAGCCTACGGTGACAGTGAAAAGGAAAAACTCCCTGTATACAGACATGACCAGCTGTGACTGAGGGAGGATATATGGGTTGGGGGGATCATCCTAGCACTATGATAGACTATGATAGGTACACTTAGGTCTGACACCTGGCTTCTTTGGAGACAGCTGTGTGAGCTCAGGTGACCAGGAAAAAAAAAAAGTACCAGTACAACAAATTCTACCCAAGCATCCTGCAACATTAATGGTAGCTTCGACACCTTCAAAGTCCCAAACTCATCCCTTGTGACAAGAGACCCCCTGTTCCATGGTCAGCCTTCCTTCCCCCGCAACACTCATGTTATGAATCTCTGCCCAGTTCAACCTTAATTTGCACTTGTCAGTTTTGGCTGTGCAGACTGAGTCCAGTGCCGCCCACTACATAGAGAGGCAAGGTCTTCTGGCAAGGCGGTTTTGACATTTGAAATTGACCTCATCTACTCCTAGGACCTCCATGCCTATATTGATAGTGATGTCTATAATGTCCTGCTGTAGGCATGTTTTTGTAAACTAATGTCAGGATTAAATATTTTTTTTACAACATTCAAAATAAAGTTCTAAACAAACACCTTTATACTCAAAATAAGGTCAACAATTCAGACACGACTAGCTGTGTTTGTGGGAGTGGATGTTGGTCAGGGGATCACCCTAGCACCAGAATAAGCCCTGAGCTGGACCTTACGCTTTGGAGGTAGGTGCGTGAGCTTCATGACCAAAAAAATACTAATCCTTCAAATAAACTAAATCCCCAGAATTACACAACAAGCTATTCAAATATTTTTCCAATACAAGGCAACAAATATTTACCCGACAACAACTACTGACCTAAATTACATAAATTAACTACATACAAACTACTAACTGAAAGCATTTAAAACAGGGTTTGTGTTTATTGTGTGGATAAAAGCATGAAAAGAGAAACATCCTTGTTTATTTAACACATATTAGAAGAAACATTTTTAACAATATTTTTAAGCACTCCTACATTTTATTCAAATGTTGGCAAGTCCTGTGTTAACAAAAGGGGAAAACATTACAGGTAAGAGAAGCGAAGATAAAAAGCTTTTGATTTGTCCCATTAAACAAGCTTTTGTACTTGAAGAAATAAATTATGTTACAAACAGCTGAGTTTTTTTGTTGTTTATAAATTGCCTGTGTGTGTTATCAGGCCCATACAACAAGAGTTTGAACAAACCCTACGCGTGTATGCATAAATCCCCTCCCCATTGTTTTAGGACTGTACTGAACAGACTAAAATCTCCTAAAAGAAAGCATTAAAATGCAGTCGTTTAAGCAGAAAGCTCACGAACGTGCGACGTATACGGGTGCCTTCCAAATGACATGCAGTATGCGTACCCAAGAGATCATTTGCCATTCAAACCCACAAGCATTTACACACGGCACTCGTTTACGTCAACAGCAGCAAACAGACGGATTTTAAACTGCGTATGAGGAACTTGCTCAATCGACTCGTTGATAATATTATCAAAGCAATTCAGAAACCATACATTTTACTACAAAAAACATCGATTACACGCACGTTGTTTAACAATCGCTTGTTTATAGAAAGTGCAGAAAGGAACTTGCTTACTAATTTAGGCAGGATCTCTTAGCAACCTGCGCAAGTATTCAAATGGCTTGCAAATAATTTAAATAAAGTTTTCAGCTGGCTTTTTTTTTTTTTTTAGAGAAATTTCGACTAAATCCTGATGAGGAAAAAAAAACGTTTATGAAACTACAAACGTCTAATGGAAAGCCATATAAATGTTGACTTTTCCATTTAGTCCTACATTACTGCTTCATCCGAAGCTCTAAATCAGACTGATAGTGCTGTGGTGCTTCAGTGGTTCATGTCCTGGACTATTGACCAAAAGGTCCTGTTTGCACTGTTGCGCCATTGTGCAATAACCTTAACCCACAATTGCTTGGATTGTACATTCTTAGCCTTTATCAGTAGTAATTCACTCAGATTAAGGGAATCTGTCTAACGATGGAAAAGTAGCTTACAAGTGGGACAGACTTTCTGTTCAATTCAGTCTATGTTGGGCTCAACTAAAGCTATTAATTTGGAAAGATATATTAACACTGATGGATTAATTCACATATGCACCTTAATCCCAGCTTAAAATTAGGAAAACATAAAAGGTCCACAAAGACAATTATAAAATGGTTTAACCATTTAATATTTTTTTAATGCTGAAGTCACTCTCAGTTTGAGTCAGTTAATAAATAGTTCATCTAAAATACATCATAATATTGCAGTACACAAAAGTCACAGGACACCCTTTTATTTCAGGCACAAAAGGGAAAATCTAAATACCCCAGCAAGTCATGGATGAGGCTACAGCCAGACCATGGCCGCCATCTTGAAAGCCACCACATTGGATCATTGGCAAGTTTTTCCAATGGGAAGATGGTTATGGTTATGTTATATATCAAAGAAGACCAGAATTGTTTAAGAATGGATTGCTGCAATACGATATTTTTTCAAAAGTTATCAAACTAGAAAAACAGAGTAAAAAATTTTGTTTCAGGTAACTAAAGGTGGAACTGATCATTCTACTGTCCGGGGAACACAGCTGCTGTATCATAGCAACAGGCTTCAACAACCGACACCCAGAAAGATCACCAATAGTCAAATTCAGAGAAACCGGGACTGTGGACGATAAGAAATGTAGCGATCGTCTGAAAAAACGCTGTCGACCAAGAAACCTCAACAGTGGTTTTGGCCTTTGTGAAAAGTCCATGACGCAGCCAAGTGATCCTCCGTTAAAGTGGTTCAGGAAGTTTTTCCTTTCCACTGTATCCCTAGGTTTGCTCAATTTGGGATTGGACTTTTCAGATATTATAATATTGTAAAGCTGCTTTAAGACAATGCACCATTGTAAAATGCGCTATATAAATAAATTTGACTTTGGTTGCCAAACCTTTTCTCCAGTAAGCCCCTTTTGTAGATATTTTGGAGCAACTATATTCCAACACACATATATTTTTTTTTCCAAACTCTAAAATACATATTAAACATTGGAAGTGATACAAACACGCAACTTTCCTCATACCTATTAATAACAGCCTGGTCTGGCTCGAGTCTGAACACACGAGGCTTTGGGTTTCCCTCCTGTGGTTTAGGGGTGATGGTGCCCACTTCAACAAAGCCAAAGCCCAGCCGGTACAGAGCGTCCACCGCCTCGGCATGCTTATCAAACCCTGCTGCAATCCCAATGGGATTCCTAAACCTGCGGCCCATCACACTAACCTCCTGGTGAAAACAATCAAGCAGGCTCAGTTAGCATATCGAATCGCCTAGAGAATAAACCATGAATGCTCACCCACTCTGACCCTGAAGCTCTTGTCTACTGACAACAAATAATAAGGACAGAAGCAATCTTTACACTGACCAAAGAAGCAGGATCCTGGTAGTTGGTTCTGGGCACTAGGCCAAGGCTAAGGAGGCGTACAGTCATGACATGAGCAGTCTCTGCCCCAACCAGCCTCCGCAGCACGGGCATGAGAGCTGTAACATAGAAGCGCTCATCCCCATTAACAGTGAGGTACCCCAAGAACAAGGTGCTGCCACATCCCAGGATCTTTACAGCATCCTTTATCCGCTCCTGCAGCAAAAAAACAGGTGGACAAACAAAAACATTAGGGTTTTAAAGGCATTTGCGAATTCGATTACAACATGAATGTGAATTCATTTCTGGTATAAATGCTCTGATATTACCTTGCATAATGACAACGCGGTGTGAAATGACTAAAGGGCAACAAAACCTTTTAGAGCGCTGAAAGTAATTTAAAATAAACCCAGGAAGACTTGCATACACCCTGTCACTCTTTTAAACTAATATTCAGTTTACTCACACTTAGGGCGATTTAGACTAACCTAGATTTAAACCAACAATGTACTGTTCTTCATGGCAACTCTTACAACAGAGTAAACAATAGCTCCTTACAAAAACCTCACAGATTCTACAGGTTTCTTTGACCAAGCAGCATCACATGAACCTAACACATGCTGAAGCATTCTAGTTACATCCCTATTGGACTGTGGAGCAGCGAAACATCATGATTGACCACCTGGCTGCCTGGCATCTTAAGGCAAATTAGCAGGAGAAGAGCACCGTTAGCTATAGCTTACATTTGATGCTGTTTTATGAGGTCGGTTTTGGAAACACTTTGTGGTTTGATTAAGTCAACGGAAACGTTATCCTTCGTCACATATTGGCTTAGTAAAGCAACGACTTCACTGTCGGTCCATTTGCCTGAACATCCATTGTTTATATGGCTGACAGTGTAATGGTTTAGCCATTGAGCTCAACACAGGCGCTTGTGCCTGGACCACTTACATGACTACGCCTGGACCAACAACCACACACTTACATCACGCAGGGTTCCTGTGTGCCACGGGTTCCTGTGTACCCTGCCCTAAAGTAAGAGCTAAAAAAGTCCCTATACCAGGTGTTCTAAGAACACAACTGTGAACAGGTAATGCAGTGTGAACATGCAAAAAGTTCTAAGAACTATCACAAAGCTCCTGTGGTGCAAAAGTGCCCATAGCGATGTCCTTAAAAACTGGATCAGCTGGTGGCAGAAATCTCTGAAACCCTCTCAATGGAACACATTTAAAAACCTTACTGCCCTTCCATTTCAATACACTTTTAGCTCTATGAAGGAGGATCCCAAATCTAAAGCAAACACTTCAGATGATTGAAGGATGCAGAAATTGGGAACCTATTACATATTGTTTTAATATTATTCCAAACACTACCACACACATGTTGCATTTGAAGCAAAATAATGACGAATCGTTGCATTACACATTAAATTCGTGGCAGTTATGGAACAATGAACCCTATATATGTTGAAATGCGTTATAAAAATATTATTATACTCGTTGACTTTCACACTGCCTACCACACGTGCAGAATTGTAGTTAAATTTATATATTACGCGCTTTTAAAAAGTTACCTTGAGCTGTCCCGCCATATTCACACACGTTATAAACAAACTCTGGACCAGCAGTGTTATGGATTCTCGTGATTTCTCGCGATATTTGGTTGCGCAATAGCTCTTAGCCGATTGATATATCATTCTCGGTATGCTACAGCTATGTAACTGATGTGTATATTAGTAAAAAAAAAAATGATTTAATAAATTAATTTTTATATACTGTATTTTCGCATACAGTATTCTTATAGAAAAACACACACTTTTGAAATGATTACCTTTTGTGAAGTTATCCCAATTCTAACTTTAATTACACATTATAAGTCTCAGCATTAAATGGTGTGTTAGGGTTAGGGTAAGAGTAATAGGGTTTAAAAAACTGAATGGAAAAGGATGCAACCAAATACACACACATTCTTAATGAAAGTTTGGCCTTCTGCTAGCCCTGGCCCTCAGCAAACCATCAAAACTCAGTGAGAGGAGTCCATTAAAGTTTCGCTCGTCATAAAGTTTGGCAATTATTCAAAGAAGGCAATAGGCAAATGATTCCCAACCCAGGTGTGAAACAATCTGTAGAACATTGTTAAATGAAGGTAGATTTAGATCTATGTATATTATACAATGCAGGCTTTTGATTTAGAAGTGCATGAATACCTGCGTCACTTAAATTTACATTTACGGCATTTAGCAGACACCCTTATTCAGAGCAACTTACAACTGATACAAGCTTACAATTCAAGCAATTGTGGATCAAGGGCCTTGCTCAGATACCCAACTGTGACCGTTTTGGCACAGGTGAGATTTGAACCCTGGACCATCAGGTCCATTGAGGTCCAAAGTCCAGTACTTTAACCGCTAGGCTACCACAGTCCCAGCACGAGAGGAAGGTTACTGGTTCCTTATAGTTATTTCTAATCACCTATCTAAATATTTCACCGTGAGTATTCATTTGTACACACTGTAGTACCATCATTTCAGTGGTTTCAGATTGTTGGAGGAAAATGATCATTAGCCATGCCTCACGACTGACAAGAATAAGCAGGGCGAAAACAAGAAACAAAATGTGCATTAATTTATACAGTACATGGGATGACAATAACATCTAGATCCTCTCTACAAAAGAACCTTTACAAACTTTTCAGTGATCCAGGTCTGATTAAAATAATGTTTTTATACGAATTTCTCTTTTTTACCTTGCTTTAATGTAAAAATCACACTCTTAAGCTACACAAATAGAAACACGTCTGTCAAGACTGAAGAAAAGGAAATTATATTAAAAAATTGATTAAAAGTAGTTTCCATAGCTGAATAATATAAAAAGATAAAGATACAAATATCTAATTATATACCAAACATCATAATAGTGTGATTTACTGATATGCTACCTAAGATGTAGATACAGATGTTAAGCTAAGTAGATAAAAATGGTTTCTTATTAATATAGGCTATTATATATAAGTTATCATGACAAAGTTTAATGTAATGGTCAACAATGTAGAAATAAGAGTGCCCCATTTGGGATTTGTAATTAAGATGATTATTCTGAATATTTCACCCATTCCTTGTAAAACATGTTTCTTTGAATCTATCGAAACATATTTTTTTGTTTTGTTTCTTAACTTACAATGAAGAAGAAAATAGCTTTTATCATCAATTTGTTTTCTACAGCTTAGCCCAGGCAATCACGCTGAGGTAAAATAAAATCTGACTTTGCATGTAGTTTGAGTGTCTACTGTCATTTTCCTAATGAAAATGAGGAAGTTAGCTCACATTTAGTGTTTTCACAAAGAGAGTTGGGAGATTTGCGTAAGATGGACAGAAGCTCCCTGCTTTCCAGTCTCAGCAACCTCGGCTAGCAGAGAAGTCTGCTCTTTTCAGCACTTTCCACAATGCCTTTTAACAGGCAATTGGGCATTTTTTGCTGTGTTTTTCTGTTTTCTCTAGTCGGGTTTTGTTCTACAAGCGAGAACAACGAAGCAAACATCAATTACAAAACTCATGCCTTAGGTGTTTTTAGGAGCGTGAACTATGAATTTAATGAAAATAAAAAAACTTGGTCCCAGGCAGAGAAAGCATGCGCAGAGTACGGAGGAGAACTTCTGAAGCACCTGGACTCTGAAAACAGAGAGTTCTTACTGAAACTGTCTGAAGGACTTGTTGGTACAGCTTGGTGGGTCGACACGGATTTCATAAGAGCAAGCAATGATTCTTTTGGTAAGTGTAAAATCATAGTAGATGTCCTTCCCTTTTCCTTCCATTGTCTTTAAATTTATAATAATCATGAAGTCTTGGTTCAACTTGCTTCCTGAGGTTGGCTTTACTAAACCAGTGATGTACTAATGTTTGTAATATTTGCATCATTTTGGCACCAGTATAAAAAATAAGGTTTATTTCACTGATTTTTCTTCAAATGTTAATATCACAGAGTTTCTGAAATAACCAACCCAACATGCTTGCCTTCAGTGGACCCAAAAAGGTGTTAATTAATATATCCTTTCTCTGATTGGTCACGTAACCTGTGGTCATGAAGTCTACCTAGCAACAAAGGAGAAAAAAATATTCCACACAGTTGTAGGAACACTAAGAACATCTTTTAAAAAATGTTTCACAGTGATCAGAGTTCTAAAAATCGAACTATTGTAAAATATTAGGAACTATAATATTTTAGAAGTTTTCAGTCCACCATTGGATTTCACTGTGGGGGCGGAGTAAATGTAATCCTTTATTTTATCTTCATTTTAAAATAACTTTATTAAAAAATACAGATATATAAAATGAAATAAAAGAAAAGGTTCAGACAAAATTTTGAAACAAGTCATGATTTTGAAATCTGTACTACTACACTGCTGACAAAAATTAGGGAATATTTCGACATGAAATAAATGAAATAATAGAATATCCTCTTATTTTTGGGAGCAGTGCATTTTCTAACCATGTAGCGTAATAATGAAGAACATCAAATCATCATGAAAAACACAGTGATATCTTGATTTCATCATTAATGAATCCTGAAATCTGATCTTATCCTCAACCAAGATCTCATTTAGAAAGGAATAGGCAAAGGCAATCTAACTAAGCCAATAACACACATTTTGCATAGCAGTCAGGTTTCACTCACACAATCTTTTGCCACTCAGATACCACTTTAGTGTTACAAATTAAGTACATTTGTGCACTTTTCCCAAGTCAATGTTCAGTGTGTAAACATTTAATTTGTGCAGTATATTTCCTAGAGGTCTATATAATGTTAAAGTTTTAAGTGTGATCAGAGTTTACCTGCTTTGCTTTACTTACTTTGCTTTGTCTTACTTACTCAGTAAAATGTAGTATAAGCTATATGTGTAGCTATTTCCATCTTTGAGTCACTACCATACCTATTATGTGCATTTTTAGATGTTTCACAGATGGCATGTGGTGTTGAGTCAGCAGGGCTTAAAAAAACGTAATAAATCTGTTATAGCAAATCAAACGCATGTTGGTCAGTCATAACACTATAATACTGTTTATTTGTGACTTGTTCAGTTAGTATATAAATGAAATGATATATTATATTTAGTTTAAAAGATGCTGTAATATATTCTTAATTTCCCTTGTTTATATACCATTTGTATATAATGTGTATATATAATTTTTAACAATTAAGGATGAGAATTAAGATTAAGAATGATTAAAAAATCAGATTTTCATAGTGTATATGTAAGAAACATTGCCTGCACAGCAAAATGTTGTTGTATTCTAGCCACACAAATACAATTCCTGGTCTGGAATTCCGGAATTAAATGAATTAGTTAGAGAGGCCGTGCGAAAGATATTGTCCTTCTGTTAGTGGTACCAGTGCATGTTTTATTTTATATATTGTATATTTTATAGACATTAATATTCTTAATATTTGTGTTAAAAAAATTTGAAATTAATAATAAATGAGATATTAGATATGCTAAATAATGATAAAAGGCTACAAAAAAGACTACAGCATGATAAGTTGTGTGTTAGATACTGGCTAAAAAGTTTTTTTTATTTAAGCCATGTTCACTGTCCTCAGTATGTTAGATTTTCTGTTGTATGGGTTTAAATCAGTGGCGATTGCTCTAAGACTGCAAGGGAAGCTCAGCTTCCCCTAAAATGTCAAAAAATAAGTGATCAAATATA
>JAVSBV010000002.1:1609698-1628187 GCA_033117975.1 Parotocinclus spilosoma
ATTTATTTTTCAATGAACAAAGTTGGTAAGTAACAGTAGTTCTTGTTTGTATGTTCGCTATACGTGTAAATCACACACTAAAGGTTTAATAAGCATTTAATATGTCACATAGCACGTCCCGTCTTGTAACATAGGGCATGTTCGTTTAATCGAGCCAGCCGGTTATTAGGACCAAAAAGATCGTGTCCCGATGTGGTCCGATTAATTCGACTGTATATATATATATATATATATATATAAATAATGAAATTAAAATCTAATGTTATTAAGAAAAAAAGTATTTGATTTTCATTTCACTGATTCTCAGTAAGATCTTCAGAAAAACAAATGAAAAGTCAAAGAAAGATTACAATTGTTTGATATTATATATACATGTATATATATATACAGTTCTGTGATTCTGACATTCTCTCATATTTTGCAGGTTGCCGGTAGCATATTACAGTTGCTTGAAACAGAACCGGAGACAATCTCTCATGAAGGAAAGGTAAAATGTAAAAAAATATATAGAATTTTAGTCATTTTAAACATTATATTTGTTTACATCTTGGTTATTATTGCTTTTAAACCACTGTGATCTCACTTAATACTTATTTTTTATTTTTTATCTCTCAGATGGCTTATCTGAATTACATACGCTCAGCCTTAGCCGACAGATCCAATGAGGCCTACACAATAACGAGTAAACTCACAGAAAACTGCACTGGTGCTATTATTCTGTTCTCCACAGAGATGTGTGATAACAATGGATCCCCGAGTGAGGTAAGATGAATTTGTGCGGCACAAATCATACCTTGTGTGCTTTCACAAACATGTTGTTTTACCTCTTTAACTCGCGTCATTGTGTTTTTAATCAAACAGATTGAGGACCTGATTTTCGCGGCTGCCAGTATTTATAGTCAACTAAAAGCAGGGTCTGGTACTTATAGTCAGGATTTCATAACAGGATCCCTTTATGCCACCACGTAAGTGCAAACTGCCCTCCATTTATTGTGGGATCTAGCTGGGAATTGCTGAAATGACTTTTTTTTTAAGTTTAAGTGGCATCACATCAGTAACTGCACTGTAGTAAATTCACTGATTGGTTAGGCATTGTTTTGACATTGAGGCTTGTAAAAAAAGATTAATTTTATTGCATACAGTATTTACATTTTATAATAAGATTGACATACTAAAAACAGAAATTCTCAGTTAAATAGGGATGCTTCATGATCACTGTCACCACCTTTTATAGTGGATAAAACGGGACATTATTTCAGACAAAATGGGCTAGCTCATGCTACATTTTTACCAGCTAATTACATAAAAGCTTGGGAAATGGAAATTAGTTTATGGGTTTTTAAGTTTTCTAAATGAATGCAAGTTAACAACAGCAAGAAGATTATCTAATCTGACAATAAATCCTAATTTCCCTTTAGGGGTTAATAAAGCTCTATGTTTCCTAATAAATATGTTATGCATATTTGTCATACATATTTTTTATTTTTGGCATTATTGTTTTGCAGACAAGAAACTTCAAGCCTGAGCAAATTGGTCCTTGGGTCAGGGGGAGTTTCTTCAGTCATGCTACCTGACTATTCTGCAATGTCGTCACAGCTGCCAGCCGGCACCGTCTCTGTTCAGGTTTGATAAATACCGATCAGGCAAGACTGCCAGGCAATCAGAATACCAAAAAACTAACAGGAACAATCAGTGAATTGTAGTGTCTGTATAGGTACCTAACCACATAGCTTCAGTTTGCAAGGGAGCAACTGTGGATCCAAGGATGTAAGCAGGGGTGTTGGAATGGGATTGTGGTAGCCTAGGGGTTAAGGAACTGGACTCTGGCTCAAAAGGTCCAGGGTTCAAATCCCACCTCTGTCAAGCTGCCATGGTTGGGTCCTTGAGCAAGACACTTAACCCACAATTGCTTGGATTGTAAGACTGTATCAGTTGTAAGTTGCTCTGGATAAGGGTGTATGCTGGAAATGTAATTCCCTCGATTCTTCTTTTTTAGTGATTTCATGAATCCCATATCCCATGTAAAGAGACCTTGCTAATGTCAAGTGAAGTTTCTTGTACTCTATTTGTTCTCAAAATCAAATCTCTACAATATATCTCAACAGCTGTCTCTGTAGAGTAGTGGTTAGCACGTTCCCTTATAAGGATAGGTCTGGGACTGTGGTAGCCTAACGGTTAAGTTACTGGACTGTGGACCTCATGGTCCAGGTTTCAAATCTCACCTCTGCCAAGGTGCCACAGTTGGATTTTTAAGCCATGCCCTTAACCCACAATTGTTTGGATTGTAAGACTGTATGAGTTGTGAGAGGTTCTGGATAAGGACGTCTGCTAAATTATGTAAATGTTTGAACTGTTTTGTTGGGCTGTGGTTGCCTAGTGGTTAAGGCTCTAGACCTGAAGGTCCTGGGTTCAAATCCCACCTCTGCCAAGCTTCCACAGTTGGGTCCTTAAGCAAAGCCCTTAACCCACAGCTGCTTGAATTGTAAGAATATTTCAGTTGTAAGTCGCTCTGGATAAGGGCGTCTGCTAAATTCCGTAAATGTACCATATTAAAAAGTAGGACAAAGGAGTGCAACAAATTCTTATGACTTTTATGTAGTTGCAACATTAGTATGTTGTCTGAGACACACGTATAATAATTATCCCCAAAGTCCAGTATCAGTAGAAACAAACTGATTGACGTGTATTTGTGTATCTTGTTGCAGATGTTCAGTTTCAATGTGAACCCACTAAGTCAAGAATCCAATGCTAGCATCACTGGATCGGTCTGCAGTCTATCCCTGTCAAAAACGGATGGGTCACCAATTGGACTCAAAAATCTCGCAAGCTACATTGAGGTGTGTTCACGTGTGCATTACATTCCAAAAATGTATCTCTTGGATTAAATCAAAATGTTCTGCCCGTTTATTTAATGAGTCAAATGAACGATTAAATAAACGTTTGCAAAGCGTCATCTCAAACCTTAAGTGTAACAGACTCATGCTGAATATGGGCAGATTTAAGAAGTCATTATTAATTTAATGAGAGCGCACTTAGAACTCATATCTCTGTGTAGATCTTTCTGCACCGTCCTGAAGCTGTTGAACCAACGCCGACCAACATGACTGTGGCAAATGGGTTTGGTCTCATCGCATCTTTCAACATCTCCGATATAAACTCCACTGTGGTCGTTTCTGCAGTGCCAGATAAAAATGTGTCTCTTCAGTTCCTCCTGTATCATTCTACCGAAAAATCTGGCAACAACACCAGGAATGTAAATGTGACTTTAAAAGGTAAATCCTAATCACATATAGTTTTACAGTTGGGTATTTAGAAGATCCTTCTAGGTACGCGACTAGGCCTTACTCTGTGCTATAATAGGTGTACTCTTCCATGGGAAAATAGAGACAAAACATTAATTTCCTAAAAAAAAACATTTGCCTCTAGCTGTAGAGAATTGCCTTCAATAAAGATATGTATACAAGTATAAAGATGAAAATGTTTAGCAGTTAGAACATTTAATTTTGTCAAAGAAAATGTATTTCCACTTTTCACTAAGTACTTAGTGTTATTAGGGATTTAAACGCCACTGCATTGCCAACAGATTAGAGTGTCTGTACTGGCACCTGCTGGTTTAAAGCGGTAATTGCAATCCGTATATACAACGCAGTACTATGTTGTGGAAAAGTTAACTTCATGGAACGTTTATGATAAAGCCTATAATTTTTTATGTTTTAACCCCACTTTTCATGGACAGAACTACAAGCATGGCAAGCACCCATAGCAGAAAACACAGTGCTTGAAATCACCACTGTGGCTTAAACCCAGGTCACCATCGTGAACTTTTTCACCAATTGCATCTATGCACCTTGAGTGTCCCTTAAAATATTTTTTTAAACTGGATTCCATGATTAAATAACTGACACCGTGATTTGATCATAGAATCAGTCCTCAACATAGAGCAGATACAAGAACAACTGGTTTAAAAGCCAAATAACAGAAAATTAGTGACTAATGCAATGGTAACATTTTCCATTTTACTTGCTATATGAAATTGTGTTTCTGTATTTCTTCTTTCCTTGTTATGCATGGCGTTTGTGAAACAGATAACTATCGCTGGATCATTCACCCAGAAATGATGCGAGGCATTAATGGAACCTGGTTTGTGAACATAACACCAATCAACTACACTTCAACCCAGTCGGTGGTAATCCAACTATCTATTGTGAATTTCAAGTGCGTGTTCTGGGATGAAATCTTTGGGGAATGGAGTACTGAAGGTTGTAAGGTAAGCATGCAATCTTCCATCAGAAAGCTAAAGTACAGCTTCTCAAAACAGTCGGCTCTTCATATTTAAATGGGCCAGCAGTGCTCTAAAGTCTTGAGTACTTCAGGGTGGAAACTGGGTTGAGAATGAAATGAGATGTCACCAAAATGTGTCCAATTATCTTTACTAACAAATGTTTCTATCTCTATGTAGGTTGGCCCCAAAACGATGCCCTCAATGACCCATTGTATGTGCAACCACAACACCTTTTATGGGAGCTCCTTCTTTGTGATGCCCAATAAAGTGGACTTGTCCCGCACAGCTGCCCTGTTTGCTACCGTGAAAGAAAACTATGTGGTTGTGGTCGTCCTCAGTGTTTTCTTTTTCATATTTCTGATTGTTTTGCTGTGGGCATGGTATGCAGACAGACGAGCCCTAAGAACGGTACAGAGTTTAAAGACAATTCCAAATCTAATTCAAATGTGTGGTATGGTAATTCGAACCAGAAAAACAGAGGTAATAATGCTTTTTCTGCATTTTCAGAGGAAGATTACTTTCTTGGAAGACAATCATCCTTGTACCCATTACAACTACCTGGTGAATATACAGACAGGCAATCGGAAAGGGGCAGGCACTACAGCCAAGGTGGGCCAGAATGCAGTGCAATATTTTTGAATGGGGCACATCTGTAATAACTTTGTAGCAATCAGTTCCTACAAGCTATTTAGTACTACTGGGGTAATTAATGAGCCCATGAAGCATAATGTGTAATGGTCTGAGAAAATCCCTACATTTGATAGTAATTTGCTGCTGCATAGTTACTAGGCTGCTGAAGAACGTCTTTATAAAATCTTGAAAAACATTCCTGTTCAACTGCTTGTTGATTTAGAAGAAGACATGCTAGTTTGTCTTTTTTACTTTTGAAAATGGATCCTGTTTTGGGTAGGTTATGATGACCCTAGAGGGATCCGAGGGTGAGAGCGCAACCCATCTGCTATCTGATCCAGATCAACAAGTGTTTGAGAAAGGAGGAGTAGACATGTTCATGATGAGCACTGCTTATCCTCTGGGAGAACTGCAAAGCATTAAGCTTTGGCACGACAATACAGGAGGTCACCCAGACTGGTGAACAGATCTTTTATTCTTTTTGCGTTCAGTTTTGGTAAGGTCGATTTAGAAAGTTATATATATATATATATATAGCTTAAAGAAATAAATCTGACTTGGTTTGACTTATTGGAGACTATTCGATCATTTTTTAATGGTATCCAGTGTACTTTTCGGCTTCTGGTTAGTACAGGATTAAGTAGAAAATGGATACAACAGTAGATAGTGGTGACATGAGATGAAAATGGATAAAGATTCTCAAGGTTTAGGCTCTGTAAATATCAATGAAAGGTTAATAATAATAAAGAAAACATGCCAGGTAAACTACGGTAAATCAGAAAATGTATCCATGCATTGTTTGCCAGGGCTCTTAACTTGTACTTAACCACTGCTCTTAGCATTACATCTTTTAAATTTCTATCTGAGAAATCTTGCCCTGAACCTGACAAATTGTCCTCCGTTAGGTTCTTGCAAAAAGTGACGATAAAGGACTGCCAGACTAAGCAAGTCTCGCACTTTCTCTGCTCCACCTGGCTGACTGCCAATGGTGATGCGCCTTGCAAGAGGACTTTCAACCCAGCCAAGAAGAATGAGATCTCCAGTTTTGGGTATTGAGACAACTTTGGTTTAAATCTGAATCATAAAGTGCCACCTATTACGCATAATCCTAACAAAATGTGCATTTATATCAGTCATGATGGTAATACTGACATTCACATTTATTGTGATTTACCCAGCCACATTTTCCAAGCTCGGACATCCACTGGTTTCCGGGACGAACACATTTGGATGTCTATCGTAGACCCGCCACGTCACAGCCCCTTCACTCGAGTGCAACGAGTCTCCTGTTGTATGTCCCTGCTGCTGTGTACAATGGCCATCAACATCATGTTCTGGAATATTCCCAATGATTCACAGTCTCCAGTTATCATCAGATTAGGTCAGTTTGTCTCCAATGTTATTTTTTAATTAGATAAATGAATTATTTACCATTATTTCAGCATATCTTGCTGACCTCCCAAAATTATATAGCTGATCTTGAGCAGTTTGTTTAGCCAACTCAGTGGTTTCACTCACAGCTTAAAGCATATAGATATTTGTTCTCATATTCCATCTGATGTCTGAGACTAATGTCACAATTATGTAATGATTATAATTAACATTTTTCACTGGAGCATTATAAAGATTATACGTAGTTGGCAGGATTTGAACCTGCGCAGGGAGACCCCAATGGATTTCTAGTCCATACTAGGTCTGTGGTAGTCTAGCGGTTAAGGTACTGGCCTCTGGACCAGAAGGTCCACCTCTGCCAAGCTGCCACAGATGGGCCCTTGGATTGGGTTGTATAAGTTGTAAGTCGCTCTGGATAAGGGCGTCTGCTAAATGCCGTAAATGTAATCTCCAAAATATTGTTCCAGTTTGGATTACGAAAATCCTTGACGCTATTGTATGCATAGAATAGTGTACTAACATAGACAAATGCTTTCTTTTTTCACTCAATAGGAACTTTTGAACTCACCTGGCAACAAATCATGGTGGCAGTCCAGAGCGCCCTGCTCATGTTCCCAATCAACATCCTCATTGTCACAATATTCCGCAGTATCATGCCTCGTATTTCCAACAAGGAAAAGTTCAAGTCTCAAACTAACAGCCAACTCCCTGCTGCCACCATGAAGACCATTCTCAAGGTTAAAAAATGCAGAAATCCTTTCTATTATTGTTGTATTGTACATGATAAGACATTAAACCTTTTATTTCTTAATTTTTTTAAATTCAGAACTCACAGGATATTATCAACATTCTCAGCAAAAGTCCCAAAAATCGCGTGATGGCAATGCAGCAACATCCTGAGACCACTGCTGATCTGTTTGCAGCTCTAAATCAAATGCATGACCTCCTCACACATATGCTAGGTAAGCACCTTTTTGTGGTGTACTACTGAATTGTTTAAACGTTAAACGCTAACACATTGTAATTGCTCATTACACAGGTCACTTTTCACTTTCTGTTTTATATAATTTATCTGGCTACATGTCTACATCACAATCTACCAGTGTTGCATTTGTTATAGCCAGAATGCTTAAGGAAAAATCTTCACAACATCTCTGTCCACACAGGGCAGAGTGATGGAGACCAACACTGGGCCTACTGCAGTCGCTTTGTGTACTACTCACTGTGTCATCTCTCACTGCTGTTTGACCGGGCTGGTGAGAAGGTGTTTTCTCATCCTGAGGACCTCAATCTTGCCAAGAACACTGTGAGCATGATGTTGAAGAAGGCTGAGACAGTGACCTCCAGTAATCCGATTGTGAGGTCAGATTTCTCCTTCATCTACTGATAACTAGCAGAAGAGGGTCAGTGATTGGTTCATTGATTTCTATGTAGAGCATAAATGTCCAAACATCTGTGAACGTATCCAAGACACAATTTTGTAAATTATTATTACACAATGTGTAAAGATGATCAAATATTGTCTCTTTGATTGTTTTCTTATAACCTAGTCACGTCTCGGGAGTTTGGCCACAAATGTCAATCGAGTTTAACGCTACATTTGCAAAGGTGGAGCCTATAGATCTAGGGCAACTTATAATAAACATGTATCATTTTAAATCTGGAAGTATTTTATACTGCTCATAAAAAGAGAGGACATTTAATTAAGGGATATTTATTTTGAAATACAGTGTTCCCTCGTTTATTGCGAGGGTTACGTTTCAGGATATATTTAAGTATTTCTACACTATTTTATCCATAAAACTTGCAGAACGTTTGGGTAACATCGTAGGGTTTGAATTAATTCAGTCTATAATGAAACTTTCACAAACAGCAAACACAAAACCACAGATAAAAACTTGTCATGTCCTCAAGTAGCCGACGCTCTAATGTTACTTCTCGTTTTTGGTGAGTATTCATCCACTGAGTAAATCCTTTTATATTTTATAATTTGTAACATTCCTTTATTGTTAGAATTAATATTGTAAATATATTTTTTTATACATTTTGTGATTTTTTAAATGTAAAAGTTCTGCAAAAATCCACGAAACAGTCTGCGAAAGGTGAACAGCACAGTGGCAAGGGAACACTGTATCCCCAAATTTTTGTGAGCAGTGTATTAGCTAAAGACTTTTTGTACAGTTTATGACTGGTAATATTTAATATCTCACCACTTTACATTACACATGTATTTAGCACTGCACCCCCTCCAGAGGAGCAGAAGAAGAATAAACCCAGCTGCAAACTGCCCTGGTGGTTCGTATTTGTCGGCTGGGGTCTTCTCGTTACCATAAGCGGCATCTCTACCTTCTTCACCCTGCTATATGGCTTCCATTATGGAAAGGAGTCCTCAATTAAATGGGTCATTTCCCTCACACTGTCCCTCTTCCAGAGCATTTTCGTCATCCAGCCTCTGAAGGTGAGCTGAAAAGTTGTCACTCAACAAGTAAGTGCTGTTGAAGATGTCGTATCTCACAGATAACGGTTGCTTGCAGATTGTTGGTCTGGCCATCTTCTTCGCTCTTGTTCTGAGGCCAGTGGCTGTGGAGGACAGCGAGGAAGTAGAGATTCTGCTGGAAGGTAAGAGAACCATCTCCATCAATAACTATTGTGCATTAGGATTGTTACAGCTAGGAAAAAATGTATTGGGAAGCATGGCTGCAGCTTCAGGGTATTGGGTTCCAAGGTTTGATCCTCACCTCTAATGTCTGTAAGGCATGTTCTCCCTCCGCTCTTGTGAGTGGTCTCAGGGTTTTGTCTCACATCCCAAAAACATGCCAGTAGGTAAAATGGTGTTCCCTTGGGTGGGTAACAAAGTTCCTGGGGATATAAAATATTTGAACAATAAAACTTGAAAATAATTAATTTATGAATCTTTAACAACTTAATAATTTTTAGCATGCTGTATCTTGTTTGCAGTATCAGTATTTTGTTGAACTATCTCTGATGGAGGGCTGCCCATTTGCCATGATTGCTGAATTTTAAGCAAAATATTGATTTTATTGGATACTTTCATAACAAAAAGTATGTACAAGTTATTATTTCAAGTGGATTGGATAAGGAAGAGTCTAATATTGTTTACCACCACATAACAGTTCTGTTCCCTCCAGGTAGAATGTATTGAATAGTACTAAATAGACCAACTATGTTCTTCACAAGGTCAAACAGTCTTAAAAAACGTTTGCTACAGCAATTACTTTGACTGCCCTAAAAACACAGCAAGCTCTAAAACCTAAAAAAGACTTTGAAAAACTGAATAGCAAACTAAAAACAAAATGAATATTAATACCAACCAACAATGAAACCGAAAATTAAGAATGAGTTTATAATATTAACACTGTTTATTCTAGGCAATATGTATAACTACAGCCAAAAACAAAAAATCGTTTTGTATACCACTTTCAGTTGAAATAAGGTTTTTTTTTTGGTCTTTATTTTTGCAGATCAACAGGAAAAATGTGAGAAGTTCACTGGACGGCAGATGCTTTGATTCAGGACTAAGAGAAAGACATGAACAACATGATGAGAAATAAAACAAAACGCCTATTCTGATTGTTAGCACGGACAATACAGGTGACCAAAAAGTCTGGAAACATGTGGTACAAATATTTTTCCCCCAATGATACTGAATGGAGAGTCAGAAACGTAACATGGTAAAAGAAATAAAACTTAAAATATAAATAAAAGTAGATTCTATTGCTTCCAGACTTTTCTGACACCATAAGGTGGTGGCATTGTTGCACTATGTACATGCTCAGTACATGTCTTATTTTCATATACAATAATATTATCTATATTCATTGCATGCATATATATATATATATATATATATATATATATGTACATATATCCAGGGTGAGTCAAAAGTCACAGGACACATCACATGCGGCATCATTTAGAATCATCAGAATCCTCGATTCCATCTTCAGTTACCTGTAATGAACAACAAAAGGTTTTAACTTTCTGTGTTGATACTTTTTAAACCACAAGAGATATTTCAAATCTGATTATGGCAATCGATTTCCGATTGATTCTGGTCTTCTTTGATATGCTACTTGGCCACCTTGAATTTGATCCAATTTGGCAGCTATTAACATGGCAGCCATGTTCCGGACACAGCCTAAAAGATCGGCCCCCTCACCCATTACTTTCCCTTTTGTTTTCTGAAATACTTTACTCACCCTATATATATATATATATATATATGTGTATATATGTGTGTGTGTGCAGTCTGTAAGTAATTTGACAGGAATATTTCTGCTGTTTCAACACCAGCTAATTTATTTTAAGCATATTTATATTGATATTGTTTTTCGTTATAGGATTCACAGCATTAAATAAAATTACTTGTCCAATTACTTACAGAGTACCCTTTATATTTAAATGTTGTTTTAGGCAAACTTCTAAACTCTACAACTGTGATATTTACTAATACATGCCTTAAATCTTTAAAAAATTGAAATAAATTATTAAAAGTGGTCTGTTTTCCAGGTATTTTATCTGTTTTAGAGATATTTTCTATTTCGAGGAAGTCAGCCTTGTATCACTAATCCTTGATTTTCACTTATAATTAGTACTGAATTGTTGCTTAGCCATAGAATCAAGCGATTACTGACAAACCATGAACATTTCAGTAAAGTTTTATGTATTCCACATAATCGAACATAATGCAACATGAATTTTCCTTAACAAATGCTTATTTATACCATGATTTTGTTCATTCTAAGATTCAACAGATTGCCTGTTACCAAATCATTTACATTCCTCATTCTGTGTATCTCTGTATAAAAAGTTCTATAATAAATTTCTTCTATCTTATTTTGAGTTTGTTGTTTCCAGTCCAAACCCAAATATCCTAAAACAAACGTTTAAATTGAACTCAGACTTGTTCCATGTATGAAAGTGTTAATCCTAGAAATTCATCTGCTCAGCCAACGCAGCTAGTTCGACCGCTAATGCTAACGAGACTATAAATTATAATTACTTGACTATCTAATCTGGTTTATGACTAATAGCATTACTGTTTGGCCACATTTTTATGAAGTTGTAGGAAAGTCAGGCTTCTTTGGTTATTTAGACTTACAGCAATGGAAGACCTGATACATTTTCACTGCTCCATGTATCATAACATTCTGAAGTCCATCCATGATGTTACAAAGCTCTATCAGGTAAGCGTCAAGCACCGAACGGCATAAAGGCCTCATCCAATCCAAATGGAGCAATCTCCAAATCCGATGCTAATCTGTGGTTTGAATTGAAATGGAAAGTCATCAGAATCTGACCCCAAATCCATTCTGAGCCGAAAAATTCTGAAGATAGAATATAGTGAATGATTGTATATAATAGTTAATATTGAACTTCCTAGGGAGTATTCTAAGTATTTTGAGTATTTTAATCCCAAGTTTATTTATTCATATAAATATTAACACTTTTTTAAATCATGTCTGCATGTGATGCCTGACCCATCCGAAAGGCACTGCTGGGACTCGAACCCAGGTAAATGCAGTTGTGGGCTAACACAGTAGACCGGTTTGCTGATCGGTGGCATCTGGATTGTTACAAGAACGACATATTATATAATTTCATTACGGTTATGAATACCAGTTGTCCAGTTGGTATCAAACCTAATTTTAATCATAAGGCCAGACTTTTTTAATTGCTTGTTCCTTAGATGTCCCTACTTAAAAATCTACTGGGGAGGGAGGAAAAATAAATAAATCTTTATTTTTCAGCACTTTTCAATTTCTCGAGGACTATTTGGAATCAATACAAGGAAGGAGGAAGAAATTTTTTAAAAATGTATTTAAAAAGAAAATATATTTAACCTACAATTAAATTAAAGTGAATCTGAAAAAAAATAAAATAAACAGAAGACAACGGTTGGCTCTCCACCGGAGGGCAAAAAAAGCCAAAAAAATATATATATTTTTTTTTAATTTCAACCATTGGTGCTGCGGTGGATCCGAGAAATACCAAAAAAAATATATATATTTTTTTGTATTCTTTAAATATGATCGTCGGCGGATTCGCGAAACAAACAATAAAAAAAGTCTGGCCTAAAGGAAAAATAAAATGATAAGGGTTAGAGTTAGTTAATGAGCAAATATATTTTATTATAGGATCTTTAGATGTTTCCACATGTTAAAACTAGTCCACAGCAAACAGAAACCCCCGATATTGCTCTTTTATAGCTGATCTGTGGGGAAACATGGCTGAACAGTAGTGTTATAGGCTTAGATTTCAGAGGAACAGAGCTTAAAATAAGACGAAATAATAACACTAATAACACTATAAAGAAATTTAAAGAGCAGGAACAAAGACCTTATAAGACGAAATATGTACACTGATGTTAGAGGGATGTCTCAAACAGCCAAATGACTGCAGATAAAGGCAAAGTCAGTGTGGAAAAACAGGAGTGTACAAACTGATTCTAGCTCGCCAGATGTCTTTGGACTAATTAACTCAAATGTATCGTTATGCAAACACATCGTTTTGAAGGCATACAAAAGCCGTGTCATACTTTCCATACTGTTTCTCAAGATGGCCATGCCATTCCACAGTCATTCAAGTCACGTCACGTGAACATGACCTAATAACAGGACAGATAAGCCTTTGTGAGTCATGATGCAGATCACAAGGTGCATGTGGTCATTCAGAAAGCCAACACCTTAACACGGAGTGTGTCAGTGAAACAGGTTCAACTGGTCCGTCACTGATTTAGTTGACACAACAGACGACTCCCTTGAAACACACTTTGACTACTGGGATTTGTATCGTTTTATCTGTATCCTATGAATACACTCCTATCCATTTGAAATTAAGGTGTCAGGACTTTAATATAACATCTAAACAGAGGCCATTCAGAAATATTTCATTACAGATAAATGCTTCTTAAAAAGGCCAAAAGGAGAGTGCTTACAAAAGGCTTTATATTTGTCTTATACCAATATCTTAATTAATAGTCTTGATAACGGTGTACAAATCTGCCTGGGCAACCCACAAATCTCCAAATTGCATCAGGTTCTTCAAGCTGGAAAGGTTATGGATAAAATACTGAACCTCCACCATTAAGACCCCAGTGTGTTTTTTTTTGCATGAGGTAAATGTGACACTGGTCTCTGTAGTAATAAGAAATTATTGTGGCAGATGAAGGTTTAGATTAGATATCAGACCAGATCTCTAGAACAGTCCGTTAACATTACACGCATCAGGCAAGCCGAACTTCTTAGGTCTTCTTCTTCAGCTCCTCAAAGCGCCGGGACAAGTCATCAAAGTCAATGTCATCTGCAGCGGTGGTGTTCCCGCCCAAAGACGAGTTAGGGAGTGTGTCAGGAACCGAGGGCAGCTCAGGAAGTGCATTGTTATCGTAGATTTGAGAAGGTCCAGGGCCTGCACAGAGAAAGTGGTGCTCATCAGTTTTAGGGTATAGAACAGACCGAGAAAAGATTATGTTGTTGAAATATTTTGCAGTTATTATAAATATTATGCATTATTAACTCATTAAGTTTGATCATCAGCTGTAGCTTTAGCTTGGCTGAAACGATATCACACACAGGCCCACAGAATGGATTAATAAATCAGTGTAACATACCTGGGATAACCTGGGAAGGATCACATGGTTTGATTGCCAACTCATCAATCTTTTTAAAAAACAGACAAGATATAGAAAGTTACAGACATTTGTTGTTATGCTGAATTGTAAACGGCTGTAAACTCAGCAACAGATTTGCCCATGAGGCATCAAGGATTGATGTTCCACACTCAGCAAGCATCAAGGCCAGGTTTTTCACAATTATGAAACTGATTCAAGATGAACTGTAAAACACCTCATTGCAATGCATTTACCTCTCTCTGGCACTTTTTAACACTGGTATTACACTGATCCAATTGCAAAGTATCGTAGCAAGTACATTTTGACAGATTTATTTCAAGCCGCTGGCTGACAATAAAGATCAGATCCCCAACAGTGGCACCTTGGCAGTGCTAGGATTTGAAACATTAACCTTCTGGATAATCGTCTGGTTAATAATCCTTTGCCTTACCGGTGGACACCAACTCTAGGCGGGACTGTGGTGGAAAAGTGGTTAAGGTACTGGACTGTGGAAATAATGGTTCAGGGTTCAAATCCCGCCTCTACCAAGCTGCCACAGTTGGGACTCTTAAGCAAGGCCCTTAACCCACTATTGCTTGAATTGTAAGACTCTAGATATGGGCATCTGCTAAAGTGTAATTTTACCCCAATTTACCTCTACACATGCCAAGTCCAGTCGCTGAGACCCTTAAAATCTACCTTAATTGAGAGTATACTTATAGCTGGAATTTACAATCAATTAATTCTGATCAGCTCCATTAACTGCAATTAGGTGATCATTAGAACACAGGCATTTACTTTAAACTTTCTTTGCTTACATTTACAGCATTTAACAGGCGCCCTTACCCAGAACAACTTAACAGCTGATACAATCTTACATTGTACAACCCAATGAATTGAGGGTTAATGGGCTTGCTTGTGGGCCCAACAGATGCAGACGACAGGCCCAACAGTCAACAGTTCTGGTCAGTAGTTCTGTACAGTGACCACTGAGTCACCCATCTTTATTAAGGATGCAGGAAAATGTACATGCTATAAATGTGCATAGTGCTGTTAGTGTATTAGTGTACTACACTGCTCACAGAAATTGGGGGATATTTCATTTTTAAAGTATCCCCTAACCTACATGAGCACTGCATTTTCCTCTGCAAAAAAAATGTCTTCCTCAATACAGACTAAACTTTTAGTCATCTGAGCAGCAGAATCAGGAAGTGGAAAAGCGACTGAATAACAAACGGCATGCAGCTGGCTGTGTGTGTTTATGTGTTAGTATTACCCGCATAACTAGTGATGCACCGAAATCCACATTTGTCTGTAAACTGACACGGAAGATATGTTTGTGTTTTTGAATGCCAAGTTTTTATAAAAAAAAAAACATTGACACCTCAGATGAATAAAGATTATACATCACTTATCTGATGATTCCACACAGCTCGTGCATTTAATAATCTGATCATAATTATTCAATGTAAACATTATACATCACTATACAACTGCTCACATAAATGAGGTGATATTTTATTGCTAATTTCTGTAAGCAGTGTAGAGCCCGATAAAGAGAACTGGCATAAAGGTGGCTTGCTGAATCAAACACGGTCACCGGGTCCTCTTATTCTAACAAACTGTTCTTCTATTGGGCTAGTTTCCATTGGCCTGGTTGCTTATTTCTCTTGCGGGATCTGGCAACCCTGGAATTAAACGCAAATTCTGCTAAACAGCTACCAAAAACTTGTGGGGAAACCCTGAAATGCAGTATATGCTCATGGAAATTCTAATTTTCATTGTTTTAATTCAATTTGAAGTTTACATCACGATGACTTGGTTCTCAAGTACAAATCGGATTAAACACGTAAACCCAGTGGTTCAGATTATCCAAGTGCCTGTAAACTGATTCGTCAGATCAGAATCAGAATCAGATTTTCTTCCATACATGCCGTTTGCAAACTACAGCCTGATATGAACCTTTTTTTAAAAAAAATAAAACCTTTCAAAATCTTTCAGCCAAACAATGAAAGCTTTGTTCGAAATTTTAAGTGGCTGCAATTTCGGTGCATCTCTAATGAACTGCGTGCTGTTCATCCCTCCAAACAGTGCTTTTGCCATAAAGAAGGGTGGATATAATCTAAAACAAACTCCTCTTCCCTGTAAAATGTGAACAGGTCGTCCAACTCTGGAAGGGATGGTGGGAGCGGGGGACACTTGCACTTACAGACTCGTAGGTTGGGGGGCAGCTAGGGAGCTGAGGGGGCTCCCCTCCTCTCACAGGAGGCTGGAAGTTGTTAAAGACACCATAGGTACCAACAGGACCATTGAAGGGCTCCTACAAATATATGGGGAAATGGTTTAGATGTATAAATGTCACACTTCTCACACTGCACTTAATTTGAATTCAGTACGATTGGACTGTCTTACAGCTCCTTTTGGTGGAGGGTAGTTAAAGGCAGTGGGTGATGGCATGGGCATGGGCATGGGCATGTGCATAGGCATGGGCACAGCAGCAGCAGGTGCAGTGAAGCCACCTCCACCTCCACCTCCACCGCCAGGCTTTTTGAAATCGTTGTTCACGTCTATGAGGTCGGCGTCCTCCCCTACTTCTGGCTGCAAGTGAAAAAAAAGGTAAGGAGGATTTACAAAACAACAAATAAACTGGTTTCTATATAGAAACTGTTTTACGCAAGTTTTACCTGAACCATAGCGTCAGGTTCGTAGGGGACGTTATAGTTTTTGGCGATCTCAATGAGGTAACGCTCCACCAAGATCTTTGGAGGGGCCTCCACACTCAGTTTGTGCATGAGCTAGCAAAATACAACCAATATAACGGTTAAGAGCTACACATGAAATGTGGCAATCCATCAAATAACAAAAGGAAAATCATACTCTGTCATTGACTGTTCCGATCTGGTTTGTCCTGCAGAGCTTGCCGTACTCCTTGCTGTATTTGGCGCACAGCTGGTCTGATACCTTCAGAAGAAACAACTCAATTGGAGGTCATTTTGTAAACATGCCACAATATCCATAGCACTCCAACTTCCCCCATGGCTTATAGAATACAGCTGTTTTAGGCAACTTACTATTTTGAGCTCAGAGACTTCTGACTGTAACCGAGGAGCAGCCCAAATCAGAGTGGACACTGCTTCCTGAAGACCAGGATCGAGCTCCCTGGAAAGAACGATGACCACGACATCAACGTAAGAGAAAACGATGGTTCCAAATCCTTTCATTGTCACTGAAACTTACTTCATAGATTGGATCAGGCCAAAACGCGCTAGCAACAGATCACAGTATAACTCCAGGATCTCCATGGCCTCCACCAGGTAGTCTTCTCTGATGATATGCTCCACTCTGATCCTCGCTCGCTCATCTTTGCCTCCTGACAAGTAGTCTGCGATCTCCTTCCGTGCCTTCTGAGCTAATTCAGCTGCAAAACACAGATAAGGTCAACATTCATATCTATAATCTCTAAATAAAATACAGCTCTAACACAGTAAGATGGGAGCAGCTCACTTTTCTTCTTCTCAAGGAGCTTGAGGCGGTTGATGACGAGTCTGAGATTGACTCGCAGTCTCTCTCCTTTAAATCCACCACCAAGCATGATGGACAAATCCCTGTGGATGACAAAAATGGCACAGGACAATGACATGGAGTGTATCTTTTATAATATGCATCCAAAGTATCAGGTGGAGCATCCATTTAAAACATATTTACATAAGGTAAAGTATTAAAGGGGGAAACTAGAGAGAGAAATACAAACAAGTTTTAATCTGAAAAATGTCAGGCTCGGTCAGAGAATGGAGACGAATTCAGCTGGCAAACAATCAGAGCTTAGTTTGAAGCACTTGTATAGCATTTAAATAGTATCTTTAATAGAAAGGATGCATTCTCAGGCACGAAGTGAAGCTTCCACGGACCTACTTATAAGAATCGTATGAAAATCTGATGATGATTTAGGTCATGCCTATGCAGCAATACAAAAAATTCTAATGGGTTCACTAACTTTCAAGTGCCAGTGGAAAGCCCTTTTCTGAAGTGGTTTCAGAGAGGCAAATGCCATTTTTGGCGAATCACTAACAAGTGGCATCAAGCAGGGCAAATAAAATCCATCCTGAATGATAATTAATGAGACATTCCAGGAATGAAATCTTGATTTGACTTGATTTATTACATAAACTTTCTTGGTCCATTTCCACTACTATTTCCTTTTCCTTCCAAGAAACAAAGGCGCCGATAGAAGTGGGATGAACCACACAACTTTGTGGTACTTTGATAAGACTACTGTAAATCTTAATCTTAAAATGAGTCATGGTTAAGTCAGTCCAGTTAATTTAGAGGAATGGCTTGACTCAATGAGCATGTGTGCAATATATATAAAAGATTATTGCTATCTCTGCCCCCCCTCCTCTCTCTCTCTCTCTCTCTCTCTCGCTCTCTCTCTCTCTCTCACACACACTCTCTCTTTTTCTTTCTTTCTTTCTTTCTTTCTCTTTCTCTCTCTCTCTCTCTCTCTCTCACACACACACACACACACACACACACACACACACACACACACACACAC
>JAVSBV010000002.1:1709028-1726040 GCA_033117975.1 Parotocinclus spilosoma
AAAACTTGGTTGCAAATTTATTTTTCAATGAACAAAGTTGGTAAGTAACAGTAGTTCTTGTTTGTACGTTCGCTATAAGTGTAAATCGTACAATAAAGGTTTAATAAACATTTAATATGTTACATCCCGTCTTGTAACATAGGGCATGTTTGTTTAGTCGGACCAGATGGTTATTAGGACCAAAACGATCGCGTCCTGATGTGGTCCCATTAACCAAAATCGACTGTACATATATACGCCGCTCAAAAATAGACGATATTCAAAATGAATAGGAAGAGGATTTTTTTTCTTCGGTGGCCAAACCTCAGTGCATCTCTAAAAATTAATTGTGTATAAATAATAAAAGTGGTCACAGTGGGGTGGAAGTTATAGAGGGTAACATATTGGGCAGACACACCTATGTAACTGACAACATGGCCACATGGCCAGTGAATATAGGAATACAGGAAGGTGCGTGTATTTTTAAAAAATGGTACAAGTGTAGTTGTACCTCCTAGGAGACGGAGATCTAGAAAGCCTCCTTTTGGGAGATCTGGACTTCTTCGGTGAATGCGAGATGCTAAGGCTCCTCCTGTGGCGTTTGCTGAAAAATACAACAAGCAACAAATTGAATGGTCAGATTGGTCCATACACCATGGCTCGTAACTTCCCAGAAAAGCCACATGCTGTACAATTTGAACCTACCGGCTTGTGCTGCGAGAGCGTCTGCCACTGCTGTAACTTTTTGGCGGTGTTTTTGAGCGCTTCTGTCGATCCCTACACAAAGAAAACAAGGCCAGTGTTTATCAGCAAATAAGCCAAGTATGGAAAAAAACTGTATCTGACTTGTTTATGCATTAGTACCCTCAACTTTAAGGTACTGGACTATGCACCACAAGGTCCAGGGTTCAAATCCCAACTCTGCTAATCTGCCACTGTTGGGTTTTTGGGCAAAATTGTTTGTACTGCAATACACATTTGTCCCAACCCCAACATTATATATTATATATACATTATATTGTTTGTATTTGTCTTGTAATGATCTTCTGACTGTTCGACCCAGAACTGATATGATTCATTGTCACTGGGTGGTGCTTTGACTCACCACTGCTGAGTAGGAGTACTCCACACACACTGTTATTTAGAAGATATTCCGACTAATCACCTGGCCATAACTCCCTCTATAGAACTACAAGAACCAACTGCCCACTTACTGTATAAGGTATAGCCTACATTTTGACATGCAATTCATATTTGTTCAGTAACAATGTTTGGGGTATTTTAGTATTTCCAGATTCCAAATCCTAAAGTACCAAAACAAATCCTATTATATACGTGTAATATTATTTGCTTATTTGGACCAAAATTCCGCTTAAGCGGACCAAAGAACGTAAAAGCGAATAAGAAAAAAAAGCCAAAAGTCGCCATTTAGCCACTGCAAAAGCGGATCAGCGATTTGTGGGAGGATTTTTGGGATCCCCGGGAGAATTTATGCTTTTATCAAAGGCCAGGAAATCCAAAAATAAAACCTTCAGACTCATAAAAACCTTTGTAACAGTTGCCAGATATACATTTCTTATTTCTTTACAAACCTTGACCTGGAACGTCTCCTCTTATCCTTGGAGTGAGATCTTCTCCGTCTAGGGCTCTTTGACCTCTTCTTGCTCCTGGAGCGAGACCTCCAGTGAGATCGGCTCTTAGAGCGCCTGCAACATAACACACTCTAGTTAAAGATTGCCTCTCAGGTCAGAGTGATGATGCAATACACTTGCAGTAACTGAGGAACTGTTGAACAGGCTTTCATAAAACCTGTATTTGGAGCGGGATCTTGATCGCTTTTTCCGTGATCGGGAACTTGACCGTGAATGCTTCCTTTTGTCATCTTTCTTATCTGGAGGAAAATATTTTTTTCAGATTTTTAATATATTTATTTAAGAATCTGCTTTATGTAACAGGCTATTTTTAGGATTTAAAATGCCTAGCAATGCTCCTATACAATGTATATCAAACGTGTCAGAATGGGTTCTGAAGTTCTGTTAGACGTTTACTAGTTCCTTGTAAGTAACAGTACTCACTTCCAGGCTCGATGGCAGCTGAGATCAGAGACTGGGCCTCTCTCACCCTTTTCATAGCTTCCTCAATTTCCTTAGTAGACCCATCAGCCTTTAGTCCAGTGTTTAGGTTTAACCCAGCAGCCAAAGGGTTTAACCTGGAAAGTGGCATTACAATAAGTTTGATAAGATACTTAGTATAATAACATTACAGTTCCTATAACGACTTTCAAAACAGGTTTTATTTTCATGAGATGTCCCTCACTTTCTGACAAAAACAAAATTAAAGGTGCTTGCATCGCTTACCCTGCAAAACATTCACATATGCTATAATATGTTTCGTGATAAACGAAAATCCACAAAGTAGGTACGCTATATTTATTTAAGTATTTCTACACTATTTTAGCCGTAGAACTTGCGGAACGTTATATTGTTGGGACTCGCTGGCCTACAGGCTTCATCCTCTGGTGGGTGTCGTCAAGAAGACTGGAGAATTGGATTTGGCACAATGGGACGACTAATAGGAGAGGGGTATGGGGTGAGGAGTTCTGAATGTGATCTGAGCAAGACCTCTACTAGAGGCGATCCAATGAATTGTTTACAAGATAAAACGATGAAAATAATATAAATATTAATATTAATAATAACATGCTTACTTGGGATCCATAGATGCCATGAGCTTCATAAGCTGCTCCGCTGATAAAGACTAAATGGGAAAAACAAGACATTTATGTTTTTATGACTCCTTTCATTTTACGAAACATTAAGCATTTAGGCCAGATTTTTTTTATTGCTTGTCTCGCGGATCCGCCGACGATCATATTTGAAGAATACAAAAAAAATTAATTTTTTTATGGTATTTCTCGGATCTGCCGCAGCACCAATGTTTCATATTCAAAAAAACCCAAACCATTTATTTCTTTAGCTTTTTCCGCCCTCCAGGTGAGATTCACTTTAAATTAATTTTATTTTTAAATTAAAATGTATTTTTATTTCTTCCTCCTTTCTTGTATTGATTCCACATAGTCCTCGAGAAATTGAAAAATGCTAAAAAATAAAGATTTATTATTAGATTTTTTCCTCCCTCCTCAGTAGATTCTTAAGTAGGGACATCCGAGGAACAAGCAATTAAAAAAGTCTGGCTTTATTGATCATGTATCAAACCTGTGCATTCATATTAGGTCCAGGTATACCAAGTGCTGCCATGGCATCCATGCCAGGCCCTGCTAGACTGGCAAGAGAAATGCCACCCATCTGAAGGTCACAGGATATTTAATAGCATTAATAACAGTTATGTACAATAGTGTCATAGTTTTAATAATAATAATAATAATAATAATAATAATAATATCAACACTATTTTAATACTGTACAAATAAGTGCAGAGGATTGCCAACACTTACGGATGGCACTGGGCTGGGCGTGGGGAGAAGCCCACCTCCTGGCAACAACCCTGCAATGGCATTGGCTGGAGCCATCAGTGAGAGAGCTTTAGACTCATCAGGAATCACGCCTGCAACGTGAAAACAGAAAATGTGTGTCTGTATTAAAGCGGCACACTTTTGTTTCGTCTACATTTGCACTGCCATCAAAGCTTGATTGTCAGAGGTATCAAAGAGATGAGGTCCTTTTACAAATTCATAACTGCTTGATGGTACAAAACAAAAAGAATGTCACTAGACACACTGCCAAGATGTTATCACCTGAAAGTGTTTTTTAAAGTCATGAACCAAATGTAAGCAAGCACACAGCCGGCTGTCCAGTGAGAGGTGCTCTCAACTTTCACTAGATGTTTAATGAACAAGCGACTCACGTCGGCTGCTTCGCTATAAAGCACACAAACACATCAAGATAGACAAAACAAAGACAGAGGTTTATGATTCAGGATCAACATCAAAGGACAGTTCATTACTAATGGGCTGACTTACCCTGTATTCACCGCTCACAAAATTTTGCTCATTTCATTATGGGATATTTCATTTTGGGGTATCCCCTGATTTTTGAGAGCATTATAAAATAAACCAAAGGAGAAATAAGCATGTTTTACAAGGGATTTTTGCTGGTTTCCAGAAATGTGCTTTGGCATTCTTACTATAGGCTATTTTAAATGGAAACAATGACATGCACAAGTGCATTAAAACACACACACACACACACACACACACACACACACACACACTAAATAGGATACAAGAATAACACAATGTAGATATTATAGAATTCATGAAATCCGTGGGGCAAATCTGCAATCAACATTTTACTTAGAGAGAGGAAGAAAGAGTGAGAAAGAGAGTGAGAAAGAGAGTGAGACAGATGAGCCGTTGAGGACAAAATTGCTGTTGGGCATTGTCTGCTGGATCTGGTTTATAGCACTGGGGAATCAGGAAAAACAACTGGAAAACACAACAACAAAAACAGAAACCACCATTATTAAGGTTCGCAGACTTTTTGTCTGGTCTGACCTTTAGTTGGTCTTTTTATGCAATTGTGCAATTGTGATACAATTCTAAGACAATAATCACATTTTGGTGCAGAATCATGCAAAACATTAAATCTAATTAATCTGTATGTCTGTGGCGGAAAAGCTGTGGAACTGCATGGCCTTTGTTTGCTTGCTTACCTGCAATTACTGCAGAAACTCAAAAGTACAAAAACTATTATATATAAACCCAAACCAAGAACTGTAATTTAGGAAACATTATAGTCACAGGTACGCCAAAAATTAGCTGCATGTGTATTTCATCACTAGTATTTGTTACATCATCACTTGACTTTATGGAAGCGTCTCGTCAGACCAAGAAGTCGTACAATTCAATGAATGGTGCTGATTTCTAAGGTACCCTTAAGGTAACAAGGTGGTTACTTTGCAGTAAGGTGTGACCACAAATTAATATATTATAAAATTATATATAATTATAAGCTGCTCTTAAAAATTAGGGCATATTTCATTTTGAAATATGCCCTATTTTTGTTGACCAGGATATTTTATGTGTATTTATATCAGTAAAATGATCTTGGACCTCTGCATATTTTTCTCAAGTATCGTGTGTCATCAATACATTAACTGGTGGTCATGCCTCATTAAAAAAATAATCCCCATCTCACCTTAGAGGTTCCATATCGTTGAGCATTTCCTTTTGGAGATTTCTGCTATTGTTTCTACTTGCATTTGTTGGTATGGATATACAAGGGAATTTGTGTTGTTGTTGTTTTGTTTTTTTACTAATAAAACATTTGTTCACAAAAAAAAAGAGATTTCTGCTATTACGCCTTCTTTCATTGAGGTTGCAGTGCATTGGGTCTACCCAAAAAGTCCAAACTCACCAGCTTACGTTGATGGGTGTCCTTTTTTCTCTCTGTTATGCCGTTCTTTCGACAAAGTTTTAAAAAACTGTACACACCTCAGAGAATAGCAGATGACTCATTATCTGGTTTAATGCAACAAATTAATATTGCGCAATAATCCCCTTGTTAGAACACCAGGATAAGGTTTATGCACAAACCCCAGGGACTTACCTCTATATACAAATCCACTATTTATAACTGTGCTACATTACCTGTAATTAAACTGACATCAGTTTCAAATGCAGTCTGCCGAGTCTGCAGTTTTACAGTACATTAAGCATTGTTAATATAGATAAATAAATGCTAACGTTTTAGGACCCCACATTGAATACACCTGACAAAGATCATTATGTTTCAGATCTCTAATATATACTTACTACACTGCTCACAAAAATGAGTGGATATTTAAAAATGAATACGAAGCAATTAAAAAGAAGCATTTCCTCTATTTTGTTCATCATCAGATGAAATGTCAAGGAAAGTCGTTCGATTATGCAAACGAGATGCAAAATAAATTATTCTGATTGAGTACTAAGTAACATATTCATAAGGATGAACAGAAGCAAGTCAAACTGGACCAGAGTGCCCCCACATTGACTGTTCAGTATGGTCACCCAAGACTTCCAAAACACCCTGACAGTGATGGGACATGGACAGGATCAGATTATCCAGCAGTTCTTGTTAGATCCTCTTTATATTCATTTTGAAATATCCGCTCATTTTGTGAGCAGTGTATTTATTTTTCTAAATGGGAGATCTATTGATAACTGCACGACATTTCATGGTTAAACCTGAGCCACGAATCTGTAAAACTTCCAGGCCAACAACCAAATATGTCGTTGCGAGCTAGCCTATTATTTATCTGCTGCGTATAAGGTGACCAGTGATACCAATCACATGCATACATGTACCCCTTTGAGTGAGGATGGGCACAAACCTTCAGCAAAGGGCACGACGATCAAGGCTCTGTCCACGAAGACTGTGTTCGTCAGATGCTGCGAAACGCCAACTGATTCAGAATCGAGGAACTTTACAAAACAGACACGGGAAGTCACAGGCAAGGGAGAATCACTGGAAGAAAATATAAAGCCTTTTGCAAGATGCACATACAATATTTTGCCACACCTTCTTCAATCAAACCGGGTTAATTATCAAACTCCCCACGATAACAGTGTACGTTTATCCCGTATAACCCATTCGATGCTCCATCTCAGCACGTCCCACCTGAGCAGCAGTAATGACGTGTAGCCAAAAGTTTTTGTACAGGGGGAAAACAACAAAAGAACAGAATGCAAGAACAATACAAGAGGCTTTAAGTATGTGAGGTATGCAAATTCAGTCAAGGTTCTTTCACTGAAAAGTGAAAAAGATCTATGTTTTTGTTTCATACGTTTAGCTTCATGTGTTCAGGAACTCCAACACTGGTTAAAACAAAAAACACCACATATGCTGGTCTTTTTTTCACAAGCTATATTGCTAATGACTAGCACTCAGAACCAAGTTATTAACTTTTAGTTGTAATAATGGTGTCTGGATTTCAGCAAATGCATTTCTGGTGCTGATATTTTGCCAGCCCTCCGCCCAGGAAAGTATGTACGGTAAAATTTTATAATAATATTGTAAATTGATTGACAGTTTTTGACTATAAAGTTCACAGTTCTACTATAAATTTAGGTTGTAATTTGGCCACTTGGTTCAACTGTCTAATTTCAGAGTATAATTGTAAACTTGGTTGACTATGAACTGACCATAAATTATTTTACAGTTCTACCATGGATTTTGATGGTAATTTGGGCACTTTATGGTTTTACTGTTAAAGTTTACAGTACATTTTACCTAGGTATATACAACCGATCACTGGTTATGGGGCATTGCTTGAAGTCTTACTGGTAAAAACTGCACAAACAAGGGGTAAAGGCACAGACAGTTTGAGAATCTCAGTCAAATTCAGCAAATGCAAGTGGAATCAAAGTACTGGGGCCTTATATTCATAAAGATCACATCATAGAGGCCTTACTAAGTACTTGTTTTGTAATGAACCCGGTTTGGGACACAGCCTGTGTATTGTGCTTATAGATTGCCCCTTAAATAGAGACTTTGGTCCCAATTTGCTCATTATCTCCTACAAAGTGTACTACATAGTCTGGATACATAAGGTGTCCGCAGTTCATACGCCACCGATGTCATAAAATAGTATAATGGTCACGAAAATTGGGGGGTATTTCAAAATGAAATATTTCCTAATAAAATATTCTCTATTTTTGTTAGCAGTGTGTTGTAGCTACACAGCAGCGTTTAGCTGCAATATCTGGACGAGCTGCTGAGTGGTTTGGAGTTTAGTACCCGGGGCTGTGACCTGCAGTCTGGCCGCTAACTCGTTGGGTGCATCCCAATTTGCTTCTTGCCCCCTACAAAGTGCCCTACATCGTAATTAATATGATATGACCCTTGCACGTTAAGTAGTTCACTACGTTTGCAGTAAGAATGCGTTTGTGATTCGGGCGTTAAACGCTGCAGTACTCACTCAGGTGGAAACAGTTTAAGCTCGTCGATGTTCCCCAGAAAACCGAACAATATCCTCATCTGGTCCGAGGTGGCGCTGGGAGAAACATTAGTCACCTGGACCACTTTAGTGCTTGAACTCATTATTATTAATATTTAGAAAAGCACTGACCGAGTCCTTCTGTTAGCAAAGCAGCTTAACGTTGCCGAGGCGGCTAGCGAATGTTAAACGGTAACAGTAGCAACGGTCAGCTCACCCGCGTTTAAATCACTCATATAAAGTTGTGTTAAAACTGAACAGAATCCATATTCATTTAAAGACGACCATCAATGTAAAGGGTCAAAATCCCCCTGTTTTCATCCGTTCATCTCTAAACTGAAGCGAGAAAGATTAAGAACACATTTCAAAATAATCTCCACAACGAACATCGAGAACCCTGACTTTTATACGTTAATCATTTGCTACACCCGCTAATCACAAATGGTGCCATTTTTGGTTAATATTCGTCGTTTTGACGAATTTGCAACAATTTATGGGGTCAAATACAATCTTAAAAATTCACAGTATTCACAAGTATTACTATGGACAGCACAAGTGGTTGTGCTTGTTGTGGTCCCACATTCTGTTCATTTCTGGTCAAAAGAATCTGTTATTACACACATAATCCATTTTATTGCATTCATTCTGTCCAGTTAAAGGAGGGAAACCATTATAACACGTTCTTCTGTTGATTTCAAACTGCTGCAATTCCTGTTTGGAGTTGCTGTGGTTCTGGCGATTGTCCACAGCAAACATACTTCAGCAAGGTCTGGAGTCTGGATGGGTTGGCAGGCCATCACATGGCCCAGGAAGACACTGCTTGGACTCGAATCCTGGTCCCTGCAGTGGTGGACTACTGGTTTAGACTCTGCTATTCAACACAAAAACAATTCTAGAGACCACTTTTTGGTGAGATTTCTTTTGGCTGTCAGGTGGTTATTTATGTGGTTGTTCCAGGCTTTGTGTAGGCTTTGCGTATTCTCAAAGCCCATAAATTTTATTATTACAGTATTATGTACAGAATCTAAAATGAAGTCGGGATTGTGGCGGCCTAGAGGTTAATTTACTGGACTATGGACCAGAAGGCAAGGCCCTTAACCCAAAACTTATTGGATTGTAAGACTATATTAATAGTAAGTCGCTCTGGATAAGGGCATCTGCTAAATGTAATGAAATGAAAAAATCAATGAATAAACCTAAACAATAGTGGGAATTTGGTGGGAATTATACTTCTGTCCTGAGGGAGGGCTTACACCGGTGGCCTCTGTTGTCTTTGGACAGCCAACAGACCTTCACAGACCTGAACAATACAAATAGGTCTAAAATGTGAGATAAAAAGAGGGATTTTTAGGTTCCAAGTACATTAATGTGCTGGTCGCCAACTGCTGAGCTCTAGCAGTGTCTTTTGCCTTAGACAGTGGAGAGCGGTGTTCTCTAAAGTAGACACTGGAACCAACTACAACCTTCCAGACTCGAAAAAAAAACATGACAAGTGTTGGCCAAATAATTTAACTATATTATATTTTGTCAGAGCAAGTGAGTCATTCCATCACACATCCATACTTTGTATGACGGCAAGTCTATTCGTGTGTTGAACTGTACGTGGTTAATAACCACCAGTCTCGTGGCGACTTTTATTTTGAAAGGAAGCTCTGTCCAGGTTTGTATGGGAAAGAAGATTGAGAATGGAGTCCCAAACAGAGCAGTCCGGGCTCTCTCGGGTAGAGAGAAAAGCGCTGGAAAAGGCTAAAATTATTCAGAAAGAAACGCAGCGAAAGATATTTAAAATGGTGAGCACTTTGGGAAGTCAATTTAATTATTTATTACTTAAAATAAATACTAAGCTCTCATAAAGAAAGAAATGTATGCAAATTATAGCCGGCTTCCTGCCTAGCTCTGCTATTAAACCATGTTTTACTAACCCTCTATAATTAGCATTGTGCCCTTCAGAAATTTTATTTTCCTGTATTGGATTTAATATTTAGCCGTTACACAGCGTGTAAGAATAAAATATTTGGAAACAAAATGATAAGAACTAAGTAAAGGGAAGATTTACACTTAATCTCCTCCATCCCCTGTTGTGTATACAGGATAAAAGTCCTCATAAAACAAGGAGCCCGTAAAATGTTAGAAGTCCTGCGCAGGGCACTATTAAATTCTGAGGCAAGTTTATGTACCCCTGTTTAAATTAGTTATGGAGCAGCTACCCTTGCTCATGGCTGTGTAGTTTGTGTTATTAATGCTTCCTGGGCTTTGTGTTTATGAGGTGGAATCTACTGTCACATAGTAATGAGCAGAACTGTATAAGAATTTCACTTCATGGTTGTCACTTCAACTGTCAAATTTCAGAGTATAATTGTAAACTTGCTTGACTATTTTTTAAAATTATTTTACAGTTCAACCATGGATTTTGATGGTAATTTGGGCACTTTATGGTTTTACTGTTAAAGTTTACAGCACATTTTTACCTGGGTATATACAACCGATCACTGGTTATGGGGCATTGCTTGAAGTCTTACTGGTAAAAACTGCACAAAAAAGGGGTAAAGGCACAGACAGTTTGAGAATCTCAGTCAAATTCAGCAAATGCAAGTGGAATCAAAGTACTGGGGCCTTATATTCATAAAAATCACATCATAGAGGCCTTACTAAGTACTTGTTTTGTAATGAACCCGGTTTGGGACACAGCCTGTGTATTGTGCTCATAGATTGTCTCTTTTTTTAATAGAGACCTTGATCCCAATTTGCTCCTTGTCTCCTACAAAGTGTACTACATAGTCTGGATATATAAGGTGTCAGCAGAATCTACTGTCATATAGTAATGAGCAGAACTGTATAAGCATATGTCTGAAATCTGTACCTCACTCATAAACTGTTCCCTATGAGCTGATTGTAATGCAGAACACGTGGAATGGTGATTTAGTGACCGTTTTGGACACAGACCAACTCTGAAGCTGGCATTTCCAGCGTCAGGAAAGCTATTGACGTTCACTTCGACAGCATTAAGAATTCGATTCAATTTCAGGTGGCCAGAATTGTAAAGAAATCAGAACGTGAGCGAACCGAGGAGGAGTCTGCCCTGCTTCTGCGGCATCATGACACGGTTAAAGAACTGGGCAAACGTCAGGCCAGGAGAACTCTCCTGAAAAGGAAGCAAGAAGAGGTAGGTCCAATGTTTCCGTGTAATAGCTAAGCAACCCTGTTAATTGTGCTGTGAGTGAAATGCTCACTATTCACTCTCTCAGCTTTATGATGATGCTGAGGATCTGAAGAACAAGGTGAAACAGCTGGCCGTGGCGATCAGTCGAGCCCAGCATGCAGTTGTTTACACTGGAGCCGGTATCAGCACGGTAGCCACGCCCTCGATTCACATACTTCAGATTTCTTTTTTTGCTCGTTTAACGAACGTTTCTATAATCCTGCCAGGCCGCCTCCATCCCGGATTACCGGGGACCCAATGGGGTGTGGACCCAACTGCAGAAAGGAAATTCTGTCAGGTCTGAGTCCCGACCCGAATTTGTTGTTCCAACTTTGAGAGTGCTTTATGATTTCACTATCTAATTCTACCTTTTTTTTCAGGCACACGGACCTTAGTGAAGCAGAACCGACGCTGACTCACATGTGTATCCAGATGTTACACAAAAACAAAATGGTCTGTATATTAACATACAATGTAAAGCTTAAAATGACAAAAAAAATGTTATAGATACAGACCAAATTGGGCATCACATAGGCATTACTGGCTGTGCCTGAGGGAAGGGTGGGGCTCGTACCCAGCCCTACGATAGACTCTTGCCATGTTCATTCCAAGACATCTTCGTGACCCTGACCAGGATAACAGCATAGGGGTCTTTTTGTGCGGTCTAATGCAAAAGTTTGTACATACCCCATAAATTAGACACACCTCCTATGGTTTGAACCTGGGTTAGCTAAATAAATAGAATGTGTAATTGTTATTATTATTGTCTGTTAATTATCGTCTGTTGTAGCAGTACTGATGCATCGTGATGTAACAATCTTATGATGTGCATCATCAAGTTGGATTATGCGTTCTTGTTTATTATGGCATCTAATGCAATTGCATTTCTTGAACCCCAGAGGGCGCGATCATATGACATGCTTATAGACGCATTTCCTGTTCTTAGCAAGATTCCTAATTTCTTTCAGTTGTTGGCGACTAAAGGTTTAACATTTTAAAATAGGAAAAGCACCCCGTTTTTGTTATTGTGTCCTAAAAACGGAATATTTTCACTCGGTTATTAAAAGTAATTTTAATGTATATTCAGTGTGTATTTCTTAATTGCAGAGGATTGAAGGTTTTTAGACGACGTGAATTGTTGTGCATTGTTTACACATTAGACGTAAACAAGGAATGTCTCTTATCGAATTAAAAAAGAAAATCATGAACCGAATCAAGTCATGAGCAGTTTGTTGTTACACCTTCACTGTCTGTTCATGACCAGGTTCAACACGTGGTCTCTCAGAACTGTGATGGTCTCCACCTGAGAAGTGGTTTGCCCCGACACGCCCTCTCAGAGCTTCATGGGAACATGTTCATAGAGGTGTCGTAGCTTCAGTTGAATCTAGTAGAACCTAAAAGTTAGATTTATTTGCAGGCTGTTGTTGTTTTTACTAAATCTGGCCATTACTTTTGCTGTTTCGAGCAGGTGTGCGTCTCTTGCTGTCCGGTTCGGGAGGTGATCCGCCTGTTCGACGTGACGGAGCGCACGGGGCTGCACAGACACACCACAGGCCGGCGCTGTGCTCACTGTGGAGGCGAGCTGAGGGACACCATAGTGCACTTTGGCGAAAGGGGAACCCTGGAGCAACCGCTAAACTGGAAAGGAGCCGCCGAGGCGGCAGAGCGGGCCGATCTCATCCTGTGTCTCGGCTCCAGTCTGAAGGTCCTGAAGAAATACGCGTGTTTGTGGTGCATGAAAAAAACAGCCACTAAAAGACCAAAGCTGTACATTGTCAATCTTCAGGTAAGAAAGGAAGCTTTGAGACGCTGTGGTTGGTTTATCCCTTACTATTTTTAAACTAATCAGTTAATGTATTAAGAAGTACTGGGCCTATCCCAGAATTCATAGGGAGGTGAGCATGTACCCTGATCCTCATTTGGGTTCCTGCTCCCAGACAAGGGCCGTTGTGCCTACATGATGCTTGACCTTGATAAAAGGTGCTGCTGGATCTCAAACTGCGGTCACCGTGTTCATGGGCTGAGTTTAGCTCTGACAAAAACAATATACATATGAAATTGTTTGCCATTTTATTTATTTATAGAATTTAAAGAATATTTAAGTTCTATATTTATTATATAAAAAATTCTTATTTGTCTTATTTCTATATATTTTTTATATTGACAATTGCATTATGTTCTACATTTTATTTATTATATTCTCTATTTTATTTACATTTACAATTCAAATATACCATAGTCTTTTTTATTTATATCTACAATTTTATAATATTATCTTTGATTTATTATATTGTGTATTTTACTTGGGCAGCACGGTGGTTCAGTGGGCAGCACCGCTTGCCTCACAACAAGAAGGTCCCGGGTTCAATCCCAGAGTGGGGTGGCTTGGGTCCTTTCTGTGTGGAGTCTGCATGTCCTCCCCGTGTCTGCGGTTTCCTCCCACAGTCCAAAGACATGCGTGTTAGGTTAATTGGTGTCTCTAAATTGTCATTGACTTGTGTATGCAAAACATCCCAGCCGTGTAACTGGAAACTATCCTGCCAAAATATTTCATGGATCACATCGATGAAGAACAGAAATGTGTGGAGATCGATGATTCATCAAGTGACCGATGGTCGGCGGGGACTCTACGGTTAATATCATCATCATATTTTACTTATGTTTACTATTTTATTGTGTTCTCCATTTTATTTAACATATTTGATCAATCTTAAATTTTGTCTATTTGATATATTTACAGTTGTATTATTTTCTCAGTTTTAGTTGTTACATTTACAATTTTATTAAAATCCCTATTTTATGTATTCTCTACGTAATGTTATTATGGTCTGTTTGATTTATTGAATGCTGCATATTATTTATTACAGTGTATTTGGACTTCATTACATCTTCTTTGTTAATTACTTATTGTATTTACTTTCTTTGTGTTTAACCTATTTATTCGTATTAATATAGTATTTATGTACCTTAATTTAATTCTTACATATAGCATCTATGCTGCCCAAAGGGATTCTTTTCAAAATCTTGGTCCTCCCAAGGTTTTTTTTCTCATCCCATTTTAGGGAGTTTTCCCTTTCCACTGTCTCCCTAGGCTTGCCTTTACGATCAAAGCTGCTTTAAGACTGCTCTATTTAAAAAGCGACACATTAATAACTCTGACTTCACACACGTTTCCAGGCTGATGCTGTGCAGGCAGATTATTGTCTTCATGAACTTGCTCTCATGATTACAAACATTAGTTTTTGGTTTGGTTTTGCAGTGGACGCCCAAAGATGATTTGGCCACTCTGAAGATTCACGCCAGGTGTGACGATCTGCTGCGTCTCCTGATGGAAGAATTAGGGATTACAGTCCCATCATACAACAGGTAAGAGGATCATTCTGAACCCAGACATTCTGTACACGGTTATTCCTAAGCCTATTCACTAAACAGGTCTTTCAATGTATCAGATCACAGGATCCCATCTTCAGCTTAGCAACACCCCTCCAGCTCGGGGAAGAGGACAGCCATAGGCGTAAAACCCTAGTGCCCCCTGCTGCTCTGGTGGATTCTGCATCCTGTTCAGTAAATGAAACCGAAGAGACAGAGGTACAAGGTGGCTGGTTTGGACGAGGCTACTCCAAAGGAAGGAGGAAAAAGAAAGCCAGACAGTGAGCCATGGGTTCACTTTAGACCAGGTTTTGATTAAGGATTGTCTTGCTTTAAAGGAGCGTTCCACACAAGTTTAGTACGCCATTATAATTAACCAATCAGTCCCCTGATTAAACCTTTATAAACGTGACCTCGATTTAACAGTGCAGCTCCGAAATGACCTAATATGGACTAATGGCTGAACATCAGTAACATTTTTACACCTGGCTGGTTGATCTGCTGCCTTAAACCTTTAAGAACCAAGGGACATACACTGCTCACGAAAATCAGGGGATATTTCATTATGGGATGTTTCATTTTGAAGTATCCCCTCATTTTTGTGCACAGTATATTTGTCCCATGCTTTTAAATGGACGCCAAATGCGATTGAAACAACCTAGAGCAGTCAAATATGTATGAAACCTCTCACCATGTCACTGAGTCTATAAACAAGGCTGGTTACGATATGTACGCGTTAGTTTCATTGTCAGATTGAGAGGAATTTTGTGTCAAAATTCAGTTCAGATATCTCTGTGTTTTATGTTTGAATTTTACATGCAGAGAACTGCATCAATCCAAATGAACTCATTCTGATTGCAGATTCAGACTAAGCAGTTTATATAATCACTTTTTGAGTCGATCATGCAAATTTGACAAACAAGCATCATTCGAAGTTAGGAAAGCTCGTTCTCACACCGTGGCTACAAATTTCACAATTATTTCTGATGTGAGTATACAGTCTACAGGCTGTGGATCCTAATTCCTCCTCGTTTTTAATGTGCTAAGCCTACCACTGTTTTAGGCTTCGAAACTCAATGACTTCTATTGAAAATTCTAGTAGCATCCCATCCCATACCATACCATACCTCTAGGGTTACTTGAATAGTAAGTCTCATTCCACACATGATCAGATTACATTTAGTGAATATAAATGGAGAAAATAAATCAGATATGAGTTTATTGTTGACGTTTGTTCCAAATGATTCATTTGGATTGAGAACAATTTCTGTAACTAAGCATAGCTAATGTTTTAAGCACAACGTCGCTATCGGCATCAGTGGCCATATCAGTGACACACACAAGGTTATATCAGGATTAGTTATAAACATATAAACACACACACACAAGTCAATGCCAATTTACAGTAATCAATTAACCGAACAAGCATGTATTTGGACTGTGGGAGGAAACCGGTGTACCCGGAGTAAACCCGCACAGACACAGGGAGAACATGCAGACTCCACACAGTAAGGACCACCCTGGGATTGAACCCTGGATCTTCTTGCCGTGAGACGGTGGCGCTACCCACCGATCCGCCATCACACTGTGAAATCACACTGTGAAATAATGGGTGTAAAATATTGCAGCTACAATTTGAGTGGAGCGTAGAGGCATGGCCTGATTCTTAAACTTGATCAAAGTTTAATCATGAACTGGCTTTTGGTGGAACAGACGTGGGACTGCTTGGAGGTTATTGCAGCGCTGAATGTAGACTAAACGATCATGAAGTACATATAATGTCAAAACCACGTTTTTACACGTTGAGGAATTAGATTTGAATTCTGTATGAATTGTTCCTTTTAAAGCAATGAAGTTTTCAGTATTATCCATTTGTACCCCTCTCATCCTCTCAGGTATTTAACCCAAACGTTATATGGCACGACTATAGTACGGGTGCACCGATGACCTTTTGTCAGTCCATTTTCAATACACCTTATGTGGCCAAATGTATTCAGACACCAGTTTACACACTGTTGGTTTTTAGGTAGGGGAAGCACGCCCCTGTACAACCTCTGGTCTGGCTGAGTAGGGTCACAGACATGTATGTGGCTCTTCTTGTACATGACAAGCCATCGATCATTTTATTTTACTATCCAGCCATGGCAGTAGGCTTCGTATATCCCCTCTGTAGAAGCCGCAGGTACTTGCGTTGCCTAATACACACCCATTGTATTATAGAGTAATACAGTTCATTTTAATAAATCATAAGTAAAAGAAGAATGGCACCAGTTTGTGACGTTTAAGGTCAATCGTGTTCCTGATACGTGTTCTGCTTCTTAGAGAGGTCATAAAGTGAAGCCGTGCACCCAGGAGGAGCAGACCTTTTGCATGAGTTACTAAAGGGGTTAGACAATGAAACTGAAACACCTGGTTTTAGACAAAGGTTTGGTTATAGCAGCCTGGCCGTTTATATTGACCCTGTGGATCCCGACGGACAGTTCTGGTGAAAACAGGAGAGTTGAGGTGCACATTTAATTCTGCCATG
>JAVSBV010000002.1:1758379-1773674 GCA_033117975.1 Parotocinclus spilosoma
TTTCGGTCAGTATCTCCTCCTAGAGCTTTCGACATATCGACACGGGACAAACGCCGAAACGTCCGGGATGTTCAGGAAAAGTGTGCTTCTTCACAGCTAAGAGATCAGGGGCACCCGGTGACCCTGATTTTCTGGCACAAATATCCCATAGACAATGAATAGGGCTGTTTTTAAACTGGTGTAGCTCGGCCAATTTTTAAGCTAAATTTTTTTTTTAAAAATCCAAAAAAAGTGGAAAAAAGTGTTGCCTTGGCTGCTACACATCCAAACAACTCTTGCTCAAGCTTCTTCAGACTTAAGAATGGTCAACTTGGCAACCCGATGAAGCTGCCAGATGCTGTTATTGCTACATACTTGCCACTGTAGCCATTTTAAGCTTAATACTGCATACAAATTTCCTCTATTTTATTACAGCATGGTGGTTCTATGTGGAGTCTGCATATCCTCCTCGTATCTACACTGGTTTACTCTGGATACCCTGTTTTTCTCCCACAATCCAAAGACATGCGTGTTAGGTTAACTGAATACGCTACATTGATATTGACTTTAGTGTATGTGTGACTTGAGATAACGTTGTGTATAAATATAACCTTTTTGTGTCACTGAATGGCCACTGATGTTGATAGCAACATTTATTAAAACGAAATAAATAAAAAATAAAGTATTCTAATAATTAGATATTATCATTATACCATTACTAAAACAACAGTATATATATCTAAGTTAAACGTATTTTATAAACCATAACATAACCTAGTTTTCTACTGAACATACCTTTTTTAAAACAGGGGAATCTGAAAAGCTTGACCAGGCCAAAGTCATCCCCAGTCACCAGCACGGCATTGCTGTAGTTGGCATCCACAGAGTTAATGTCATTAACATTGGAGTACTTGGGCCAGACCCCATTGACTTCTGGCCCTAACACACCAGTCCAGGTCATCCAGTGAATACCTTTGGCTTCTTCTTTGGAAATGAATTTTCCAGCTATGGAGTCAAAAACAGTTCAAACAAATATAAGATAATTTATTGACCAAAATATTCCTGGTTAAATATGTCTTAGTATAGCTCGTATAGTATAGATGAGTTAAAGAAAGGCCCAAAGCAACGGCTGTTTAAAACCCCTATGTATTATGATCCAAAATGTCGCCACCTGTTGGATATAAAAAGCAAAACAGATTTTCCAGGGCCTTTCTAAACAACCATAAAGACCAACAGCACACCTGGCATCCTGTAGAAAAGCCTCTCCCCGGCACCGTCATTGGTCTGCAGGAAGCGGCTGTCCACAGACCAGTCCAGATGAGTGATGAAGCAAGTGGATTTGTTGCACTCGCCCACTTTTTTATAGCGTTGAGCTACAGCATAGATGTCCACCAGACCGTCGTTGGAGCCCACTGCCAAGTAGGAGCCATCAGGTGAGAACTTCAGCTCATGAATCACCTCCTTCCTATCCTTGATGTGCACCACTTCTGTCATGTCCCTGAGAAGAAATCTGGTGTGACTAGAGGTGTGAAAAAATCTACTGAATTGCTTAGCAGACTAAAGCTTTAAAATCCAGTAACATTTATTATGATAAAACTATTTATAGATCTCCGTAACTTGTTAAATATATTTGTAGATCTATTATGAATTATTTCTATTATATATTATTTCTATTAGAATTATCTATTATTTCTATTAATTACATCTATTATGACTTATTTCTATGAATTATTTCATTGGATATTCTTCCAATGAAATAATGAGATCTTTGTTGTGGTGACTCTATATGAGATGTTTGTCAAATCTTTGCCAAATGGGAAAAGACGATAGCCTGTCACTGATCAACCACCCATTCGACACTTCTTTCAGGTTTTAGGAATGTTATGGAGCAGGAGCACCTCCCCCAGGTTCTAGTGCATCTACTTCCATTATATTATGGCTGTAGAAATATATAGTACAGTTAAATATGGGAGAATAAATTAGAAAAAGGATTGACAATATAAAACAATGCATGATGCACCTTCTGTATACTGAAAACGAAGGCTTTAAAGATATCATAACATAGGGGCACAGAGGACATTTAGAACGCTGTCTACTAATGCTATTTTTCATATCACCCTACATTATAGCGGCTTAGTCATTAAAATAATATTAAAATGTCCAATATGTTCTAATTCATACAGTGTAGCTCTTTACTGACATTCACTTCTTTTCAGGAATTAGGAACTGTAAAAATCTGAGCCCAACTGAGCATGTACATATGCCAAAACAGTGACAATAAATATTAGGATTATTGTATCGTGAAGTTTTATACCATTATTTAGTCAATACCAGGCTACCTGACTCTCAGAACAGTAAACGAGCCGTCCTTCATGCCCAAAGCAAGCTGAGAGCCATCGTTGTTAAAGCACACACTGCGAACAGCCTCCTCCATGTTACAGCGAGCAATAAGTGTGTGATCAGCCAAGCTCCAAAGCCTAAAGATATGAGCGTAGATCAAAAATAGCATATACTGAAGAATTTTTTAAAGGAACAGAACAAATCCAAAGAAATCCACTGACCGGACAGATCGATCATCACTTCCAGTCACTGCTATTGGCTGTTTGGGGTGGAGGTCCAGAGCCCAGAGCTCCCCTTCTGAGTGACCCTGCATGACTAGAAGTGGTTTATCCCTGTCCCGTACCATCACTTCAAAAATCTCGCTGTCCTGCGTTCCGGCCAGAATTCGGTCGGCTTTCCAGCACACACTCCGAATAGACAGACCTATAAATGCAGAAGGCAGTTTATAAAACATGAGTTTAAGAATGCTTGTACAGAAAAGCACACACTATTTAAACACCATGCACAGGATTACAGAGTGGACCAAGGTTCAAACTTTACTTCCAAAGACCTGTTTCACTATCTGCTTTGATATGCTCTGTGTTCTAAAATAAGTCCTCACTCTTCTTCAGTCAAACATTTTGAGTCAAAAAGTTCTGATGCAAAAACTGAGACCTGGCAACCTCTCCCACTAAAAACGATGACTTATTTCCACCTGGTTGTAAAAGGCATAGAAATAGTGCCAGAAACCGCTAAACTGGCAACAATATTCTAAACTAAAGTAAACTAAATGATCTGAAATGTTTAAACTTGATTTGTGTGAATACAAACCTGATCAGAAAATCAGTAATACACTATGGGGTACTGGTTAAAATCGAGGTCTGATTTACCCTTATATCCCTGCTCAGCCTCCCTGAGGTCTATCTTAGTGATGGGCTTGAAATCCACATCCCAGAGTCTTACACAGCCATCTCGTCCTCCAGTAGCGAAGCCTTCCTCACAAGCATGCATACTGAAGATCCCGGCCTGCATCAAAACAATATAGATTTCAAAAGGAAATATCTCCTGATGGGGTATCCCCTAATTTTTAGGAGTCATCAGGTGAGAACTTCAGCTTGTGAATCACCTCCTTCCTGTACTTGTTTAGCACTACTTCTGTCATGTCCCTGAGAATCTGGTGTGACTAGAGGTGTGAAAAAATCCACTGAATTTGTTAGCAGACTGAAGCTTTAAAATCCAGTAACATTTATTATGAGCAAACTATTTGAAGATCTACTTAACACATTGAATAATATTCTAGCAATCATATAATGAGATCTTAGTTATGGTGGCTTTATATGAGATGTTTTTCAAATTTTTGTCAAGTCAGTAGACAATAAGCCGTTAAGCTGTCACTGATCAACTACTCATTCAACACTTGTTTTAGGTTTTAGGAATGTAGAGCAACAGCACCTCCCCCAGATTCTAGTGCATCTACTTCCATTAAATTCTGGACATAGAAATAGTTACTGTGGTACAGTTGAATATGGGAGAATACACTAGAAAATATATTGTCGATTTAAAATAATTAATGATTAATTGGAGGGACTACAGTTCTTTTGAAGAAATATATTATACTTTTTAAAAAATTTAAAAAACAGGTCTTAAAACAGGTGTCTTCAAACAGGTCTAACACTACGTCAATGTCACAATTCAAAACCCGGATTTAAAAATGTTATCATAACATAGGGGCACAGAGGACATTCTGAATGCCTACTTAGCCAGTTCAGATACAGCCATTTACAGAAAACGGACATGATGTGATTTTCATTATCAATATATATTTCAAAATTAAGTATCTCATGATGGGATATCCCCTAATTTATGTGAGCAGAGTATTTTTGGTGGCACATTAGCCAGTTTAGCATAATCAGGTAACCTAGTGCATATCTTTGGACTGTGGGAGGAAATTAGGCTTGATTCAGGGATGCTGGAGCTGTGAGGCCACTGCGCTAGCCGCTTCGCCACCGTGCTTCCACTGTATCAGCACAGCATACTATTAATGATGTAACTATTCTTGATTTCAAAGTATACCATCACACCATTAAGAAATCATACTCTGAATTTCAAGATTTAGAAAACTGGAGCTCCACACACCCCATGAGCAGCTTGGATGGTCCGCACGAGGTTCAGCCCTTTCCAAACATAGATGTCACCATTCAGAGCCCCCGAGTACGTCACCTCGTCCTTGGCCGTTGCCAGGCAAAGGATAGTCTGCAGGTCTCCTGTTTTTCCAAAGATCCCTCTTTTGGGAGTGAGTGCATTCCCACATATGGTCCAGAACTGCAATGAAACAAAAGGAAGGAAAAAACTAATTAAATGTATTTCTCCTGGGCTTTTATTCAAAGTAAGACCAAATCGAGTGAGCCTTGTAATTATCAGCTCTGATGAATGCACTGTCAAAAACAGTGCCCTGTTGCTTTTACGAACCCTTATCTAAAGCAGACAGGAGCCATAACTAAGCAAATTAGATTCCTCTTTTCACTTCAGCGTATCTCAACAGTAATTGCTTTCTGTATAAGAAAAAAAAGCGCCACATCTGAGGTAAATAATTTGATTATATATAGTGGTTTCCTTAGAGGCAGACATTAAAGCATGCTTTAGCATCACATGGTGTAGAAAATGGTGTGTTCAAACTCACTTTGATGTGCTTTACTCCACAGCTCACCAGTCTGTGTGGCAAAAAGGGATCCCAGGAAATGTCGAAGATCTGGAAGAACAGACATTGATTAGTCATGATGTCAAATCAGACAGGGCACACAGACTTGGTCACATCGAGTCAGATCAACCTGAGACAACCAAGACTGAGATTGTTTTTAAAATTCCAAGCACTCTAGCAAAACAAACATTATACAGACCACCCAAATATACCACCCCAAATGTGAAGCATAGTGATGGCAGGATTATGCTGTGGGAGTGTTTGGATGCTACCCTGTAGGCCCAAATTTCTTCAACCCATCTTCAACAGCTCAAGACGGGCAAGTGACTCATGTCCAAGCACGACTACAACCCTGAACATATCTGCAGTGGCTTAAAGACAGGAAGGTGAATGTCACTGAGTGGCCAAGTCTGAGCCTTGAGCTAAAATGTGAAGAAAGCAGCCAATTGTGGCTCACTGCAAAATTTGACTGAACCTAAACAATTCTGCAAGGAAGATCGAGCATAATTAGTCCATTTTGCCAACCTTTGTCCAACCCTTTGTACATAATAAGGAAATCCTTAACAACCATACCCTATCAGAATGCCCTGTGGCAGTCGCCAGGACACGTCCTTTCTTCCAGTCCCACACACACACTGTGTTTTTAGCATCGAGACCAACAGAGACCAAAAGCTAGACACAAGAGGACGGAAACACAGTTCACCATTTAAACAAGAATTCAGTGAGTGACAGGCTAAAAATAGAGCAATATTTCAGTCTCCTGAGCAAAAGTCCAATCAGTGCCAGTGATGAAATCCTACTTACCTGGCCATCTGTGTCGAAAGCTAAACAGGCCACACCATGTGTGTGCACGTCTCTTAGGATGGATACAGTGGTCAGCGTGTACGAGTCCCACACACATATAAACGGATCCTTCCCAACCTGACCGGTGGCCACTTGGATTTTATCAGGATGCAGAGCAAGACTGCAATGAAACCGAAAATGTTTTGATTACAACAGGTTACACTGAGTTTTTGCTGGCCAAACAACAGAACTGGAACAATGAAATAATAATAATTACAAAGTAAATTGTTCAGCTAATTATTGGTGGATAGTATAAATCTCTTAATGTATTCATGGCAGTACATAAGTGTATACGCTCTTATACACTTTATTTATAAAGTTCATTATTTTTTTGTACATAACATAATTTTAGGAACTTGGTGATAGATTTATTCAATTAAACAAAGTGATTTACATTATTTAATTGTTCCGTTCAACTCCATCCTTTTTCATGGTTGTGGGCAATTTTAGTTTTTCCTTTCAAGTAACTTTTCAAAAATGTTAAAAATTCTGTTTTTACCTTCTTATTATGGCTTATCGAGTGCAGATCAATGGGGGAAACCTTTATTAAACACAAGTGCTTAACATATCAAAATGTGAATAAATGGAAAGGGTCTGAAGACTTTCTGAATGTGTTGCAGAGGCGAGATAGTTATGGTTTGATTATTATTCTAGTTTAAATATCTACAATGAGTTAGATGTTTGGGCTAAATTCTGTGCTAAGCATGAATGGACTAGCATGTCTATTCATTAGCTGAGGAAACCTGACGCTTTGCCTATTTAAATTTACAGAAACAGTAACTGAACAGCAACCTAAATGTAGTATACACTGCTCACAAAAAAAGAGGGAATATTTCATTATGAATATAAGGTCAGACTTTTTTAATTGCTTGTTTCTCAGATGCCCCTACTTAATAATTTTTTTTTATAAATCTTTATTTTTCAGCACTTTTCAATATCTCGAGGACTATGTGGAATCAATACAAGGTAGGAGGTAGAAAAATAAAATAATTTATTTATAATTTTTAATAATAAAAATATTAAAAATAACATTTATTTAACCTACAATTAAATTAAAATGAATCTGGAAAAAAATAAAATGAACTAAAGAAAATTGTTGGCTCTCCACTGAAGGGCGGAAAAAGCTAAAAAAAAAACAAAAAACTTTTTTTTTTAACTTCAACCATTGGTGCTGCGGCAGATCAGAGAAATACCAATATTCTTCAAATATGAAATACCAATATTCTTCAAATATGATTGCCGGCGGATCCGCAAAACAAGCAATAAAAAAAGTCTGGTATGGTCACCCAAAAGTGAAAAAAACACACTGACAATGATGCGGCATGGACAGGGTCAGATTGCCCAGCAGTTCTTATTAGAACTGAAATATCTTATATATCATATATATCATATCGTATCATATATATCTTACTCATTCTGAAATATCCCCTTATTTTTTGTAAGCAGTGTATTTAAATTAATCAATTACTGGTATTAATATGTGTTGTTATTGTGAATATATTAAGCAAGCATTTTTAGCTTGGCTCTGAACTAAAGGTCCAATTTGTCCCAGTACAGTCCCAGAAGAGGTTCTGAAGGTTAGATTCTAGGGTTTTTAAGCACCCCGCCTCTTGTGGTTGATCTAAATTTGGGTACAGCTAAGAGCCTTGTGCCAGAGGACTAAATTTAGGCATTGGGGTATAGAGACTGAGGAGGTTTGAAAGCATATATTAGGCTCTACTGGAACAAGGACGAAAGGGGATGCTACTGGCTCAAAGTGTCACATCAGTTAGGATGTTTTAGCTTCTCGAACCCAATTCTTTTATGACTGAGTAGCTATAGTTCACATTGTCTTGTATATATGAGCAAACAAAGCCTCTTCACTATGATGAAGTTAACCAAGTCATGTGAGTGTGAGATAATAAAGCAGTCAAGGCAAAGTAAAGCCCAGTGAGGCGTAGGAGATGCAGAGAAACAAAGCAGCTAGTGCATTAATCAATCCAAAAAGCCTCAGTAGGCTAATGTTGTAACGTAGCTCCTCTGTCTTGCCTGACAGGAGCCGAAGAAAGCTGTATCAGCCTCCACACAGCTGCCACCCTGCCGGGCAAACGCTCACGCTGTGAACACTCGGTGTACAAGCATGGCACCACACAAAAGCACAGCCAAGAGGAAACTGAAGATTCAGTGAAAAATTAGTGGAATTTCTATAAAACACTTACACATCATATGGCAGGTATTGGGCCACGGCCTACAACAATGAACTACACTTAAAAGATAAGGGCAGAGCAAGCACTTGGTGCACCTGGAGTTCAGTAATCCTTTGTCTTAAGTACATACAGCAATGTGCAAAAGTATTAGGCCACCATAAGATTAGATATACCATAGTTTTAGCAATAGCATAATGACCATCTTTAAACATTTGTGACTCTCTTTATTAAAATGTAACAGGAAAATGCAGAAATGTTGTGTGCAGTATATAAAAGCTGGAAAAATCCAATTTTAAGATGTTTGAGTCTAATCATTGATAATACGTTATATATGGCCATCATAACCATTGCAAAAGCAACAAATTACTGTAAATCCAGCATTTGGCACATAAAGCACCCCAGTATGAGCACCTGGCCAGTTTATTCAGTAATGGTACCAGTCTCAGGTACTATTAAAGGGGTTCAGTCACAGGGACTTCTGGGGTCAAATCTATACCTAGGCTAAAGTGGATCAGATCCACTGTGGTGACCCCTCATGGGAGCAGGCAAAAGAAGAAGAAGACATAAATGTGAGAAATGTGATATAAATTCAGCATTGGTGTCCAATAATGCTCAAAAACCTTTGCTTGTTACTCAAAATTGCCTCTGTCATTGCTGCCTGACGTATATTGGGAATTCCTGGGTTCTGCCTCATCAGGGGCTCCAGAGGGCCCATACAGACAGGAATGGGACTGTGGCATTTGATGCAGTCCAGTAATGCCCTGTTACGCCTACATACTGTTCATGTTTAACCTTACAATCCAAATGTGAGCATGCAAAGTTTGACACTGCAGCTCCATTACTGAGCAGTTCTTCTTTTTTAAATGCTTAAGGCACTGTGCAGTGAAGTAGGAACTCCATGCTGTGGCAGCGCCGCAGAGATCTGGCAGAGTCACACCTCACGCCTCATTCTAACAGACTTTGTGGCGTTCGCAGGAAGCACACAACAGCTGCACATGTAGCACTGCAGATACATCCATGTGGCACATGTAACGATTCCCTAAACAAGCCAACAAAACTCTTTCGGAGAATCCTTTATCAAAAGGGACCACCTGTTGATAATTATAATTACTTTGTTAAGTAGGATTAAGTTTTAAAGGCTATATTTTAGACCTGCAAACAGAGCAACGCTCCATCGAGCTGAAGCTCAGAGAAGAAATAATTTTACAGTATGTGCCTTGGCAGGTAGAATTTGTCAGGTAATAAATGAGATATAACTAAAAAAGACAGTGGGGGGTTGAGGATTATTGTCAGGTTTTTATTAAACTGACAAATACTGTAACATACAACAACAGCTGCAAGTTTTGTTAACTCAATTGCGCCCAGCTTTCCAAGCTCACCTAGGATGAGTTTCACTAGTTTATAGCTAATGAGGACCATGAATATTGCTGAGTAGATCAAGATTAATTATTCATTCCATTCATTTAATTATGAATGCATCTCCATCAGGAGGTCTTCTACAAGCAATGAGAAGCCATGAGCTTCTCAATCAGCTGGATAATGGATTTAAATACGTCCTGAGAATCAGCCTTCAGGTCTGCTCGGGTGTCTGTAGGTCAACTGTAAAGGTGAATCTGACTGTGATTACAACAGTCAGATGCCAGAGCCTGGGATTAAGTTCACGTTTGGGTTCCTAAATCAATGAGCCTCTGGTTTCTCCAATACAAGAGCAATTACAAATGATGAGCTTCTATAGAGAATCAAATCATGAATGTTGGTGCATGAGATGGTTTTAGTACAGTCATACCTTGGCACTCAAGCACTTTGCAACCCGTCCAATCAAAAAACAACCTTTATAAAGAGCCTTACACGTAAGCAGATAGGATTAAGGACCTTGCTCAAGGGCCCAATAGTAATCCTTGTCAATAGTCGTCAGTTTATTAGTATCACTGTACAGTGGGACCTTGGTTCTGACCAGTTGAATTGGAATTTGTTTCATTTCAGACACCCTGAGGCTGAGTCCTACATGCGCAGGTTTGATCTATGTTTTGATTATAATTTTTCATTGAATTGTGAACAGACTGTTCAATGTCCTACTTGGTCACTGTATCAGTGCTGCCAAACGATTCAATATTTAATCATGTTACTCGTGGTTAATTCCATTTAACAGCATTTGCTGGCTCATTAAAAACACTACACAACCAAGCTATTGGAATTTTAGAGCTAGAAGCAACTGGAAAGCCTAAAACCAGTTTTTAAACATTTGGTTCATTTTTGATCATCAGGATTAAGCAACATAAAAGCAAAACACACCATGCAAATCTTTGTCACTACATCAGTTTTTAAGAGCTAACTGCTCTTTAGTACTGGCAGGCATTTTAAATTGCTCTTGCCCCGAGCAACAGGCTAAATTCTCCACTGAACTTTCTAATGCCTTTAAAAGCTCAAATTGCTCCAGGCTACAGCATAAACTGGGTTAATACACTCTCTTCCAAGTCTGCCTTCATATGCCACCATCAGAAAGACTTTTACTTTCTTTCCTCTTGCTCAAACAGCCCTACATAATCACAAGAGTGTACAGTTATGTACGACTGATCATTTTCAAAACGTCTCGTCTGTCAGCTGGGTGTCAGAGCTATTGATGCGCCAGGTAAGATGAAATATAGAAAGTGTAACAGGATGTGTGAATAGTAAGACCTGGAGCATAAATTCCTATAACAATGGACTGAGCTCAGAAAGGCATCTGCCAGAAACAAGGGAATAAAAATGGTGGCTATAAACAGATAGAAAACGAAGACCCTCTGTTTTCTCTTCCATTCTTGTTTTCCTTGTTCATTAATCACAGTAACACAGAGAAACGCATACTGTACCGTCCACCCCTACCCCCACCCCCACCGCACAAGTGTAGTATGTTAAGGTTAATCAGATAAGAGGATTTATAGATATTGCTGTGGCTGTGCTTTTCAACCCCCCCCCCAACCCAACTCCCCGGTCGCAATGTGAAATAGGAAATATTGTTTGCTTTATTTATTTGGCTTCCTAAACCTTCTAGGTTACATCAATGGTTACATAAAGACTAGTCTTATTTACTCAGGTTGGGCCAATTTATTGTAACCACTTAACTTAATGCATGTCTTTGGACTGTGAGAGGAAACCCGAGCACCCAGAGTAAACCCACCCAGACACAAAAAGGACACAGGCTGCACACAGAAAGGGCCCAGGCTCCTCCACCTGGGATTGAACCCAAGGCCTTCTTACTGTTAGGCGACTAACCCATCGAACCACAGTGTTGCTCATTACAGGAAATAGTCTCACTGTGAATAAATAAAATAATAATACTTGGTGAGAAGAAATCCAATATACTCTTGTATTTACACAAAGCAAAATCTGGATTCCAAACAGTAGTTATGGAAATAATGCAGTCAAAATCACTAAGATCACATTCTTAAGTGGCCATGGTGGGTAAGAAAATGGCCAATGAGCCAATTAAAGACAAATATAAATCCAAATTCACTTTGGGTTACCATGCGCTGTTTAAAGCTTTTTTTTTTTACTTTACAGGAACTTTGATGCAAAGCAATATACAAGCAGAGCAGAATCTAATCCAAATGCAGAGCTTAGCAGTTGAGGATTAAGTCTCAGTGGGTTTTTTTTGTCAGTACACAGATTTGACTTTGTCTTATCACTGCTCATGACAGGGGTCAAAGAGAAACGTGCTGAGCAACGTCAAGCAAAAAAGATCTCATAACCTGACCAACAACTAGATTCACATGTGCCAAGGCTTAACTGGTAGAGTAGATGGCAGTACGATTTGTTCACTTTTAACCATCTAGCAGTTCTAGATTTACATAAATTGTTCCTAAAAATATTTTTTCTGTTTCACATGAAATTCCAAATGTCATTTTTTTAACCATCTGTCCAGATATTCACATAAAGTAAAATAATATGAGGGTAATTTACTCCCACAATTTAATAGTTTAGTTTAGTTTAATTTGGGACTTTCTTCTACTCTGTGGCGTGACCTTTAAGGTGGACAAGTTTTTTAAGGATCTTAAGGATCAGTACAGGGGAAATCCAAAAATATTTTAATGGACTGTCCACAGTAATGTTAGTCTGCTATTAGATTTCAAATGAAAATCAGTGGCATATCAAGTGTAACAATTCATAAACGGCTTAAATATTAATGAGAGTGGTGTTAATGAAAGCATTTCCTTTAATCTTTAACAGTCTTTGTTGACAAGGTCAAACAGCGAGTTCAAACAGCGAGCTCAAAGCAGACAGGAGGTTTTGTGCCTTTATGTTCCAGTGGTATTGTAGATACCAAAAGCATCAGCATGCTTGCTTGTTATAGTAATGGTTTAAATGTCATTAAGTTCTGGGACACGCTAGCAAAAATGGTCAGGAAGACCTTTCAGCCAATGATCGGACATTGTACGGCCCATGTGCAGATCAAGTCACAAAAAGGCAAAGGGTAATCCAATGGGCAAGAGTAATTAAGGAGCAGGCATCAGTCAAAACACACCATAGCAGGACATATTTAAGAATTGGCCATGTACTAAAAAAGATATTAGCCAGTGTGTTGGCAAAAGTTACAGAAAGAGAATTTATGACTTTCACAGATTATGGAAATGATAATTTGCTAAAAATAGCAGGTCTTGAAGTTTGGGGTTTAAACCATTAAGAAGCCACGATATGGACTGACATCCCATCCAGGGAGTAGATTTCGGACCATCCTCCACAACAACCACCCAAACAACCCTAAATTGCCACTGTTGGGCCTTGAACCTTAATGAACTCTTGATGATATCTGTTCAGCCCAATGGTAAGTCTGTGCAAATCTAAGTGCTGCCAAATAAATGAATGATGGTGAAGTTGATTCGTATTATTCAGTGTGGCCACTTGACATGAAAAGCCTGGCAAGCAGAACGTACCATCCCACACTGAGCTGGGAGGCAAATCCCTTCAAATCTTTTTGCCCCTTCTTGAATCTTAAAGACCAGCTTGCAAAGTAGACAGAAGAGGCAGGAAGGGGGCTCCTGAGGGGCACAGCTGTCTAGTCACCCTAGTCACATATGAGTTTGAATCTTAAAGATGCCAGAGAATAATTGGCTCTGCTCTTTTCAGGGGTTGGAGAAGATGCAGTGACAGGCTTGACAGTTCCGGCTTGACGTCTTGTGCTGCATCCATGGCATATGGGAGTAAACATAATTACCATTTTCAGTCTGAGATACAGTACATGACAACCACCAGTTCCTCCAAAAATCCTGGTGAGGTATCTGGCAAACCATAAATGATACAGTAATTTAAAATAATAGTCTGAAAATGTTTAGCTAGAATATTTAGCTTTCTCCAATATGATTGGCATTTGTAATTCAAGGGAGTAATGGCAATGACACAAAAGGGGAAAGGATCGGGTTCGAATGACAGCTGGAACAAACAAAATGTAAGGCTGACAAGTTGATGATTTTGGTTTGTTCGCATTCTTCACGCCAGTCTCGGTTCCAAGAAGTCCTGCATCTCTGGTAACGAACACACAGCCTTTGTGCAAATTCCTTTGTAGACCAACCAGAAGAGATGTGATGAACTCATCAAGGCCGTTTGCTGCTGATCCTTGCATCATCGTGCCATCAATGGCTCAATACAAATGCAGCTTTGCTTTGTCTCTTATGAAAATGCTGCAATCACAGCTTCATGTAATCGGTAAGGAAAGTCTGATAATGGGAACTCTTCCTGCTCTCTGTGATCGGCTTGCAAAATAGACGTCCTTCATGAAAGCTGATGTGTGGCAGCAACAGGATTAGGAACAATTTATGTTGATGTTGATGAGCTCAGTTTCAGAGGTTTGGGGAGAACATTTGGCATCGCTCAACACACACATCATCTTTATGATCAGCATGAAGCCTGTCTAATGACTTTCAATTCATCATGACCAATCTGGTAGCTGGTATATTCTTTCTTTTTTTGTTTTCTCCCTTTATGGTTGTGGGTGGTGGCCCAGTGGGCGGCACTGTCGCTTTTCCTGCTCCGTCAAAAGCCCTGGAGAACTTGAGCAAGGTCCTTAACCTTTAACATCAATAGGATGCGACAGAATTAATTTTTTAATCTTTCCAGCACTTGATCATGAAGTGACTGGTTTGAAATCGTGTCTTGCATTCCAGACATGCTGGGCTGAAGGATTTAAATATCTTACGTACACAAAACTCGCATCCCACGATGTTTTAACAACAACGTTCTACTTTAACTTCTACACCAACAGCTACAACAGCTCAAAGTGGGTAGGTCCTTACATACCTATTTTGTGACACTGTAACAAGCAGGAACAGAAAGAAAAATCATCACCAGTTAAATAGAACTGAAAAAAAGCACCCCATAAGAGTACACTGAAAGCCAAGTAGCACGGAATGCAACAACTTAGCTGTCAGAAACAAGAGTAAAACTGGCTTAAAAAGCATCTATACATAGTTAATGCTGGTTTCTGCTTACAAATTTGCAAACATTGTTTATTTCTTTCCCATTACTAGCGATTGGGCGGCATGCTGGCTCAGTGGGCAGCACTAACGCCTCACAGCAAGAAGGTCCTGAGTTCAATTCCAGGTCTGAACCCTTTCTGTGTGCAGTCTGCATGTCCTCCCCATGTCTGAGTGGGTTTACTCCGGGTACTCCTGTGCCCTCCCACGGTCCAAGACATGCGTGTTATTTTAACTAATTACTCCAAAATTGGCACTGATTTGAGTATATGGGACCATCAGGGGATTGAAGTAGATAATCAAAGCTAAAGAAGTCGGGCTATAATCAGAGAATTAAACAGCACTTTACTTGAATTCATGTCCTAGTTGTAGTTGTTTCCCCAGATAGTTGCTAATCATCTCATTTCTGAACCAGGTTGTGGTTGGAGGCAGTTGCTCTGCTGTTTGGATCACAGCAGCACAAAGCACTGGAGATGCATTCTGTGTTTTCCCACACATTCTCTAATAAGCCAGTGTTCACACTACAGTGTACACAAGTGACAATTCATTAGGGTTGGCAACTTTTTATAATCAAAGTACCGGACAGAAAACATGGGGACGTACCACAAGCACAACACAATGTATATACAGTCGATTCCGGTTAATAGGACCACCGGTTTAATGGGACCAGCCGCTTATTCGGACCAAATCCTAAAGTAATGAAACAAATCCTATTATATATGTGTAATGTTATTCGCTTATTTGAATCAAAATTCCGCTTAATCGGACCAAAGAACGTGTACAGTATGTAATATCCGTAAAGAAACTCTTTGTCTCTGGCATCA
>JAVSBV010000002.1:1791151-1801723 GCA_033117975.1 Parotocinclus spilosoma
GGCCTTTTAGGACAGTGTAATATTGTGAAGCTGCTTTAAGACAATGCTCCATTGTAAAAGGCGCTATAGAAATAAATAAACTTGAAACTTGAAACTGTACCTCCTGGCAGTCCTGCAGGAATTTCTGCAGATCTCTGTTATCCTTTAGTCTCATCAGCAACTCCACAGCTGCCTCGCGGTTCTTCTTATGTCTGCAAAGAAATGACTTAAAGGTAAATTATATCTTTATAAAATAAATATATAAATAATATGCCCCTGGTGATCACAACCTCTGCTATTTGAAACCCTTGTATTAAGAGGTCAGGGCATAGTTAGATGCTTTTAGCCTTCGTCGATGCACCAAGGTCACTCCGTTCTCTGGCCCAACCTGCCCAACCCGCAAGTGGTTTGGGTGTAAACGTATGGGTATTGGGTATGGTCTCTGCAATGGACTGGCATCATATTTAATGAGCGCCTCTGCCTCAATTTAAGGATGTGCTATGGTCCTGACCAGGATAGGTAAAGGCAAACCAGGACCTTTTTTATGCCTGAATGCAAACCAGAGTGTAAATGCTGAATAAAGCTGATGAACAGAAGTAAAAAAAAGCTCTGTGTCTCTAAATAATGCTCTTCGTTGTGAATTGTACGTGTGTTTTATTACCTATCATCAATGGAAGTCGCCCTCTCCTGAATTTTCTCGGCATTGATGTTTCCATCGCTGGCCAGTCTGCGCCCGGCCTCCACCACACTGTTGATCTTCTCCTCATTGGCGTCCATTGTGGTCATGAAGTCTTCCTGCTTCTTAATGGCAGCTTCTGCGCCCTCTAGAGTTGTTGGCATCTCTGTGTGGGCCAGCATGTACTCCTGCAAAATGGATATGTGAGCAAGTTTGTTATAGCTGAGGTTGGTTGGTTATGGTAGCGGACTTGTATGCTACATTAATCAGGATGATTGATTACCTGATTATTTAAGAAGGTCTCGGCCTGCTTGGTGTCTCTGAGGAACAGCTGGTAGGCGTGAGACTGCGACAGGAGATTCTGTCGGTTCTCCCACATCTTATGCAGCTCATTCCAGCCTATGTCCAGAGCCTGTAGCCTCTGCCTCAGGAACATGTACTGGGCGTCTGTCTGGCCCTGGGTGACCATCTCACCCATGTCTCGCATCTTCTGGTAATCCTCTTCGTAGTTGTCGATTTCGTGCTTAATGCTCTCATGCTGGGCCAGCAGCTTTTCTGCCTCGGCTAGGTTGTTGGGCATGTCCTCGGAGGCGATGGCCGTCTGGGTGCGCGAAAGCCACGACTGGAAGTCGTCCAGCTGCCGGAGGAACTGCTGCAGCTTGCTGGCCTCACCGAGGGAAGCCTCGCGGTTGTGCAGCGTAGCTTTCATCTCTTCCCAGACAGAGTTGATATCAGCCAGCCTGCCTGTAATGGCCTTTGCCTGCTCGGGATGCTCCGCTGCCAAACGCTCCGCCTCACCCTGCAGATCACTCAGCTTGGCCTCTATGGCGGCCAGGTCACGCTCCATGCCAGTCAGCTTGCGCTGCAGGGCCATGACTCCAGTCAGGTCATTGCCCAGATCCTGGGTGGACTCGATCACTTTGGTTTTTTCACGGATCCATGACTTGGTCTCATTGCAGTCCAGGTGGTAGTTCTGCACACCAAGGGCTGAATTCAAAGACTCCTTCTTCTGGTCCACCAAATCTCTGAACTGGCTCCACCTACACAGATCAATTTTGGAGAAAATTAGGGAATCAGTTTAGTAGAATAAAACAGTTTAATGCTGCACAGTGAAATAATATTAATCAGTTACATCAGCCTGATTTTACAGATTTTACAGATCAGACACTATGTAAATAGCATTTGGCTGCAAACCAGGCAAGACCAGATCTGGTGGAAACCAAACAAGCCAGTTCAACCACCTATAAAGGAAGCACCCAATAAGTACACTGAAACCCAGATAGCACGAGACCACACAGGGGTGCAACACAAACATCAATTATTCAAAGATAATAACAAAGGCACTTTATTTGCCATGACGTTATACAACGCCAATGTATGTTGTGTTCACTCTGATTTATGGTCTAAATAAGAAGTCTAGAACCACGTGCCCTGATATTCTTATGATATTATTTGATATTACTACTGAACGTCTAGAACATGCTGGTGCAGAAATAAGTTGCCCATTAAATCGGCCACCCCTAAGATTAACATTAACAAACTCGAATGTCGTGTTTAGGTCTTTAAAATGTGGCCCAGATGTAAAATATTAGTTGTTTACAGACAGCCATTCATCCTGGGCTCAGTGTTTATACTCATGGCTCAAGATATAAATTCAGCTTACTGGAGCCGTTTGAAGAAAAATTGAGACATTTTATAAAGTTTAATTGTGGAACCTGCCTGGTGTTCAGTTTGTCCTGCTGGGCCTTGATGTCCTTCTCACTTGGGTGTCCGCTGTGTATCAGCTGCCGGGCGATCTGATTGACCACAGCGACTCGGGAGGCTTGGTTATTCATCTCAGGCTCCAGACTCTCAAATCTAAACACAAACACACCGATTACAAATCCTCTTATAGTTAAGATATTAAACGTTTTTCAGGAAGAAAGGCTTGAGCTTCATAGGTTTAGAAATACATTTTAGATGAATTATGAAATAAAACCATGACTAAATGGTAATAACTAGCTCACATCGACTGCTTGCTGATTTCAGATTGGGTGAGAACATACTAAATAATTCTGAAATGAAATGTATCATGATTATATATTGAGTTTAGGAAAAGTGCAAAAAAGAGGAACCCATGGCTGAAGTGAAACCTGGTTTGGGTTCACGATGGGAGCAGGACGGTTTCCTTGGATGGAGAGCAGACACACAAGAGATGGTACACAAACTATAGTGGATCGGTTGATAAGGCACTGGTTTCCATTGCTAAGTCCTTTTGGTTCATAAACCTGCTTATACAAAGGTACTGTCTGGTTCTGCCTCACCAGGGACCTTTCCATCCCTTTGAGTTTCTCTGGGTCTAGGGGCTGGGTCTGTGGTAGCACAAGCATGCCATGCATGTGCCTGTCAGGATTGAGGAGGTGGCTATTGCCAGAGGACACTGTTCTTTGCAGGGAGGATCCCCAGTCTGGCCTCACCTACCTTAACCCCAGGTCCCTGTTTTGAAGGGGGGTTATATATTAAAGCAGTGTTCCACCCATGTGCCCCACTAGCTACGTTATCAGACTGCCTCTCACCTGTGTTGAATGACCTCCAGGTCCTCCAGCTTCTCTGGGATCTCCATGCTGTTTAGCCACTGCTCCTTCTCATCAATCCACACCTCGCAGGCATCAGCCTCACTGAACATCTTATAGAGAGACAGAGCATCCTGTAGGGCCTGCTTTCTCAGTCTGGTCAGCTCAGACAGCTCCTTGTAGCGCTCCTCAATGCCTGTCAGGCGCCCGCTAACATCGTCTGACTGGGCCAACTCGGCAGGCAACGCCTGGGCTTGCTCGTGCAGTGCGTCGATCACAGGTCGGTAGCTGGCCACCTCGGCTGCGGCATCCTTGTGCTTCTTAACCAGTGCCTGCGTGGAGAACTCATCGTGGCCCACGTCATCGCTGGAGACGATGCGCAGTGCATCCAGGGTCCAGGTGTCCACGTCATCAGCGTCGGTCTGGAATTGGTGCAGGCTGCAAGCCTCCTCGAGGCGTGCCTTCCGGACAGCAGCCAGCTGTTCCAGTGCTGCCCAGAGAGCCTGAACATCGGCCACACGCTCGCGAATCTTGGCCTCGCCAAAGTGCCCGGCGTCGGCCATGACCAGGCCTTCACGGACCGTGTGCTGTAGGTGTCCAGAACGCCCACTCATCTCATCCTCGAGCGCACGGTGCTTGCTGAGCAGCCGCACGGCGCCCGTCAGGTCTTTCCCGACGTCATCCGATGACAGGATCTGCTCCTTCTCGCGGATCCAGCCCTCCTCTTCCGCCATCTCCCAGAAGAACTTCCAAAGGCGCCGCGACTCCTCCAGGCGTGCCCGCCGCTCAGCTGCCAGCTGGGTAAGCTCCTGGTAGCAGAACTCCAAGTGAGCCACGCGGTCGCGGATCACCTGCGGGTCACAGGGTTTATAACCTGTAGAGAATAGAGGACAAGTAAGCAACAACAAACTGCTTGGACCTAGGTCAGATGTCTGTCCCCACTGAAGGGTCTTCAACTGCCCTAAGCTATTCTTTAGCCACTGCAGTGTATTTTGGGAGGTCAGCTACTGTTGTGCTGGAAGGTGAACCACCTGCCCATGTTCAGATGACAAGGAGAGGGTCCATTTTCCCTTTAGCCCTAAACAATTGCCCAGTGAAAAAAAACATCTCTGAGACACAATGTTTCCAGAAACTAACGAGGGTTCGGGTCTTTTGTTCTTGTATATCAGTGCCAAATTGTTTTTCACATACAAATGATTCAGTTCAGAATGGATAACAATCCAAAAACCTTTTCTAAATGTTCTTCTTTATTGACGTTTAGGATTATAGTGAATTACGTCAAGAAAAGAATTCCACTTACCTTCCCCATCTATGGCAAATTTCTGGGCATTAGCATTGACGGCTCGGACACGGTCTGCCTGGATGCCAATATCAGCCTCTACCAGAGCGTGTTTCTGCAGCAGATCTTCCACTCCCAGCAAGTGTTTCCCATAATCCTGCGACAGCAGCAACATCTGTGGAAAAGCATCGGCTGTTAGTACCATAAATATTAAATGGAAGTAATCCAAAAAAATCTAATCATTAGAGGTAATTTAATTATTTATTCATATGCATTCTTCAGTGGTGCTAATTTCTAAAGCCTGTTTTAGGAACTCCTACTTTTCTCTCTCCCACCCTCTCCCTTTCCCTCCCTCACCTTCATCTCGTCCATCCAGTCCATGATGTAGAGCATCTCTTGGAAGACGCGCTGCAATCCCAAGTTCATCTCAAGCCTCTGTCTGCGTGCCTTGAGCAGTTCCAGTAGGTAATCCCAGAGGCGCAGCACGTTGTCCTTGCGCGCCACGATGCGCTTGATGTCGTGGTAGTTCTCCGCCTCCAGCTCTCTAGCAACGGACACCACGGCCTGCACACGCTCCTCGTACGCTGCGATGTCAGTCTCGATGGCCTCGTGCTTCTTGGTGGCAGCCTCCACCGCCTGCAGGTCAAAACCGAAGTTATCCTGTAAAACAGATGGAGAATACATGATTTAGGGAAAATCAAAGCGTTTGGTAAGAGAATGTGGGCAAAGGTAAAAGGAATCACTAAACACACCACATAATATAACTTCTTTCTCCCCGTTTCTGTGCCCTGTGGACACCATTACAAGAGCAACTGTTATGAGGTGCACTACCGTGACAATTCTTCATTCTGGCCACAAGGAGGCGCAAACGCATCACAAACTCCGGATCATATTGCAACTGAGTGCAGTTTTCTGATTCAGACCTGTGATTTAGCTACAGGTGTGTCAATTACTGCACTCCTCCAGTCAATCAGACACAAAAGATATGTGAAGGCATGCACAGTCGTATTTTTCACCCCTTTTTTTATCTTTGACATTTCCCCTGGTTAAATCCCACTGATGGGACACCAGTCAGGGGTCACTGGGTCAACTGTCGCAGAGGCTTTTTTCCCCATTCCGGCTCTCTTCCTCCTGCAAGGCCAATCACGCCTGTGCGACCCCGGAAGGGACCACAGTGGGATGGCAATTCACCACTGTGCCACCTGAGCCCAATGTTTGCCATATTTCTTGCTTAGTCACCTGTGACACCAGGCGCTGGTTTTCACTGAGCCAGGTCTCTCTCATGGCTGCTTTGCGGTCGAAGCGGCGTGCCAGCTGCTCCAGCTTTTCTTGACGAATCAGCTCGTTCCTCAGAGCCAGCTCCCGTTCGTGCTCTGCCTTCTCCAGACGTTCCCACGCCTGCAATATACAGTCATCGTGACATCAATACCATGACTTACAAACAGTCAAACATATCCTACTGGAAAATCTTCTGGTCAGGATGTTTACATTTTAATGCAAGTAAAAGAAATTCTAAAATGCTTTATTATGCTGTATCTCTCCAGGAATTCATTTGAGAACCAATAACACGCCAACTATGTTCTAAGCCTTTTTATAAAACACTAGAGGAACCAGTGCATATGCATTTTTGAGCACAGGTTCTTTTAGCATCTGACTGGGCCGTATCATGGGTCCAGACCATGCCTGACCTTGTTGATGTCTGAGATGAGCTTCCCTTCTCTGGGCATGTAGACTTTCTGGTTGTTGGCTCTCATCTTGCTCTGAATGGTGAACAGAAGGACTTCCAGGTTACCCTTCTCAGTGAACCTGAACAGCGACGTGGGAACAACAGCCAGGGGGGTAAACAAAAGAAATTCAATTCAGTTGTACTTGTTTTGGTTCAGTTTGATTCAATTCAATCATACTGCTCACAAAAATGAGGGGACATTTCATTCTAGGTTATTTCATTTTGAAGTATCTCCTAATTTTTGTGAACGGTATAGTTCTGACTCAGAAGGTCTCTGTTCGATCCTTCCATGCTTTTTTATGCATCCCTTTTATATAGTACAAATCCCCAGTCACATTACAGGAATTTCATTTAGAATGTCTTATTTGATGTGCGGTGACAAGGCCGCTTTGCTCACTTGGGCGGTTTCTCCACAGTGCGGTAGGTGTTGAAGGCCTGCAGCTGCTGCTGGACCCCCACCAGAGAGTTAGCAAACTTGCGATTGTTCAGGATGATGATGGTCTGCTCGATCCACTCCAGCAGGTCAGAGGCCAGAGACTCGTACTTCTCAATCATCTTCTCCGTTTCAATGGCATTGTCAAGAACCTGAGGATAAAGGACAATATTAAAGGTTTAGACCCAACTCAACTGGGATTTATTTTAAACAATTTAATTTTAACTGTTTTATTTGCCTCTTCTTGTTGAAAAAAAGGGGCAAATCACCTTTACAGTGCAATTAAGTGGCATGCATTACGTATCTTACAATTGTACTGTACAACACCATTTATTTGCCTTGCTGCACCATAAATCAATAGCTCCATGCCCCATGGGTGTCCACCCTCCACGGGCCCACCATCCACAGGCCCACCTTCCACTTTTGGCAACCAGGAGTACGAGTCAGAAAAACGTCTCGAACCTTTCCAATACGCTTTCCCTCCACCTTCAAAGCCTTCATCTTGGAGAAATAGTGGTAGTATGTGACGACGTAGGTGATGACTGACTTCTCATCAGGATGGTCCACGCTAATATCTGCAAACAAGCAACGTGTTTAAACTGAGGTTTCAGATTATTTTCCAATTTTTTTAAGATCCTCATTTTCTAGAAGTCCAAGACATATAAATTACAGTATACAGAATTTTTTTTTAACTTTTCTTTTAATGGAAACTTAATTGCTAAGGAAAATAGCAGGCTACCTTGTTCTCTGCATTCTCTTTTTAAGCTCTTTATCTTTGTTAGTTTTGTCAGATTTTATATATTCATGGGGATGATGCTGTTTTATATGTCTTATTAAATCAGTTGTTTATGGCGATGTACCTTTACTATGCATGTATCTGATGAGCTCAAGAGTAAATGTGACTGGCACAGAATCGATTATGGGAATCAAGTCAGATTTATTTATATTGTGTTTTTTACAATATAGCATTTTCTCAAAGCAATTCCAAAAATTTTAATTATCTTCTAATATCCTGAAAAAAACTGATTAAGCGACAGTGGAAAGAAAAAACTCTAAACGTTATAAGGAAGAAACACTGGAAAAACAAAGACTCAAAAAGGGACCCAATCTCCTTGGGTGGCTCAAATGTTAAATATAAGAATTAAACTATCATTATAACACAAAAAAAAAACCTGCCGATTCCGGTCATATCTAGTCAATAGATTTGCAATGTATTTGCAATAGAATTACTTTGCATTGTAGCACCAATGGCAACATGAGCCATGTGCACCATTCAAGTGGCGGGTTTCTGCATTTTTGCATAAGCCAAACCTGGGAAAAAAACATTTAAATGTCTCGCACTTGCAAAAGAAGAAGTCTTGCCTGTCTATAGTTGGACACTAGACTAAAATGAAACCAGAAACAGTGGTAACTGTACTGGACACTGATGTCCCAGTGGTACAGGTAGTGGACTATTGACCTGAAGATTGAGGGCTAAAGTCTCACAAATAGCAAACTGTCACTCTGGGTGCCTGGGTACATCTCTTTGCCTTTGATGGCTGGAACATTAACTGAATGCTGTAAGTCACTGTGAATAAGAGCGTCTACGAAATGCTATAATGAACGATTTGGCACTTCTGAGAGATCCAGATCACAAAGTAAGTGTTAAGTCATGTAGCAGTAGCTGGGCTTTGCCCTTGGGTTTTGTTTCCACATGTCTTCATCTGAGCTAAAGCTTCAAGATGGCAAAACAAAATCACATGCTGATTAGGAATGGAGTGGACACTATGTCCAGGCTTAAGTGCACTGCTGACTGCATCATGTGCAACAGAGTCAGTACAAGGAGCCCTTTATGAGACCAGAACTCAATAACTTTTCCTTTTTTACCATAAATACTGCTTCTAATGCCTGGCACTCTACCACTTCTTGTGCTGCAGGACGACAGGCCATTTTGCTCCTTTCTGGCTAACACCCTGCACTAGAACCTGTTCTGTCTCTAAGATACCAGATCCTAATGGGCTTGATTTTTTTTTGTCTTTCCATAATGTGTGTACTAAACTCCTTGTTTGTTACCACGTCTGCAAAGTCTTGTCATATTTTCCAGTAGCATGTTCTAAGCCTTTGGCCATTCGCAGAGTATACTATCCCAGTACACACTGTACGTTACTCCCGTAATAGTTTAGAGAATCCTTTTGACAATCTTCAAAGAAGTTGTAACAAGGCAATGTTCCTACCCTCAGGGTCAAGCAGTTTGGTCAGACCCAGGTGCTGCTCGGCCAAGTTGAAGGCATTCTGCAGGTTGTAGTGAGCATTGGATTTCTTCAGCTTGTCAAAGTCAATAAGGTCCGGCCTGAGAGCAAAGCAAGAAGACAGCAAGATTGTGAAATACAAAGAAATGGCTTAAGTCAGAATTGTAACTAACCAGGACTGCAGACAGTACCTGTGTTTGTGAATGAGGGCATTGAACGCCATCCCGTCACGCCAGCTGGTTGTGAAGTTGTGGATGTTGACGTTCGGATAGCTGTGAAGAAACCCAAAAGAACATTTGAACCCAATAGAGGCAAGCCAACATTTTCTCAATAGGCTTTCTGGTTTTCAGGACAATCAACTCACCCTGCCGTCTTCATCTGACACCATAGCAGCAGAGCGTCTTTAGCCGAGCGTTTCTCTTTGTTGTCTTCCGTCTCAACGCTGATGTCTTGGATCTGTTCCACACAGAAGAAAACATTTTCATGTTCAGAATCCCAATCCGCTGCTCCATATAGGCTGAAAATACTAACTATAAAGTCAGCACACGCATGGAGTATTGATTAACCTGGAAGCGAAGAATAATGGTCCAGATGAGACCAAGCGTGAGGCGGTGGTTGCCGTCGACGATGTCATGGGAGCCCATGTTTTCCAGGTGGACCCGCTGCTCCTTGAGAAACTGCAGAGCTTTGTCTACATTCTCCAGACAGTGAATCCTCATCCGTCCTTTCGTGGGTTTTGGCTGGAGATGACAGGAAGCAGAGTGATTACGAACATCATTGTTGTTCCTGCAACAATTCCTAATTTCTTTTCAGACATATTTGCATCTCGACTCAAATACTTTATTCAGCTGACTACCATTGAGGTTTTGTATGTTTACACAAAGCCTTGCCCTCTCACAAAGGCCTAAATAATAGCTAATCTGGAACATTCTGTGGTTTATCCTGTACAAGCTCAGTTGCTTTCTAGAAAAATCTGAATTCCCTGGAACCAGCCATCTTAAAGACACCAGCATTCATGGGTCAACATAGAACGTCAAGCATGGTTTCGGATGTCAGGTCTGTCTAACAGATACACAGTTTACGTAGCTCTGAAGGTAGTCAAGAAATGACCTAGAGTAATAGGGTCCAAGACAAGTTTGAGATCAGACCTTACTATTACAGCAACAACTAACGATGTTTTAGGGCAAGGGTGGGCGATATTACGAAGTTAAGTTGGGAACAATATGTCTCAATGATCTGCTTTAAAAAGAACCAGACTAAACAAATGTTATTCCTCACACTGATATGGCAACCCAATGTGGTTCAACAGCCAGATGCCAACTACCCAGACAGATACAAGATTAAACCAATCCTCGAGAAGCTGCAAACCTCTTTCTTACACTTTTAAAAATAGGTGCTACTAGCCTGAGTGCTCTGCTATTTGAGGTATTTAATGGATCTTCTGATAAATTACATCACTATAGAAATTCGTTTGGCCTTCACTGTGCAAAATCGTTTTAAAATGATATTTGTGACATGATATTTTTTGCCCGTGTTTACTTTGGGTCAGGCTCACTGTACAGGTCATGGAGTTCAGTAATACTGTAGAATCTGTTTTGAATTTGAAAAAGTGGGACTGTGGTCTAGTGGTTAAGGTACTGGACTCTGGACCAGAAGGTCAAGGGTTCAAATCCCACCTCTGCCAAGCTGCCACAGTTGG
>JAVSBV010000002.1:1801823-1829512 GCA_033117975.1 Parotocinclus spilosoma
GTAAGAACTTGTTTTTTACAGTATTATGCTTCGCATGCTGAGTACCTATACATTGTGTTGTAGATCGTTTCGAAAACCTTGGTTGTAAATTTATTTTTCTATTAACAAAGTTGGTAAGTAAGAGTAGTTCTTGTTTGTACGTTCGCTATACCTGTAAATTGTACAATAAAGGTTTAATAAACATTTAATATGTTACATAGCATGTCCCGTCTTGTAACTTAGGGCATGTTCGTTTAATCGTTCCAGCCGGTTATTAGGACCAAAACGATGGCGTCCCGATGTGGTCCAATTAACCGGAATCGACTGTATATGTATAATTGTATAATACATGTTTGTGATGTTCTTTCTAATATATTTTCACATCGAAGTGACATTTATTTATTTATTCCGAGTCTAAAACCTCCAGATATTTGGTCTCACCTGCTAAGGCCTTGATACGTGAACGCTCAAACAGCCGGGCTGAGCTGTTCTCGTTGTCCCACTCCTCATCCCAGCGGTTGTTGACAGTGTCCTGGTACTGCTGCTGGATGTCCATGTGGTCATATTCTGCGGCTACTGTCGACATCCTGACCTCTCACCTTTGGTCTGTTCACTGATCACACTTCCTCATGGGCGGCTTCTACTGAAGCCCTGCAGAGAGGGAGGACGGAAAACATATATGGTTAAATACCAAATCTACTGCTCACAAATATGAGGTATGATATTTCAAAATGACTATGAAGCGTTTAAAAACGGATACATTTGATTTTATTTCATTAAACAAAGTCAATGAGAAAAGAACGAGAAAAGCAAAGAAAAAGTCAAAGAAAGTTGTATGTTTACGCAAATAGGATGCAAACTCAATGATGATGATCGAGTGCTAAGTAACTAAGTAACAGATTCATGAGCATGAACAGAAGCATGTTAAACTGGACCAGAGTGCCCCCACATTGCCTGTTGTAGGGTGTATGGTCAGCCAAGAGTGTCAAACCACCCTGACAGTGATGGGGCATGGACAGGATCATATTGTCCAGCAGTTCTTGTTAGATCTTCTTCATATTCATTTTGAAATATTCCTTTATTTTTGTAAGCATTTTATGTAACACATCAATCACATGAACAGAAGGTTTGGAGATTATAATCAGTAATGGAGTCCCAACCAGGTTGAGCGTTTCCTCATAACCATGGTGAGGTACACAAGGGTTCCACTTAACCACGAATATGCTTCACAGGTACATTCAGTTTAATATAAATATTGCTAAATGTCACAAATGTCCAGTTGGTTTCTAGGTTAAACCATTTGACTCTTCAGTAATTGTTTCACCCTGATCACTGGGAACACACCATGGACATCTTTAATATTCATTTTATATTTTTAAGAATAATATTTGACGGGTGGCACCCAGGAAAAATTGTACTTTGAAATTTAACACTGAAGTGGCCAAATTACAATCAAAAATTCATAGTGTCAAACTGTGAAAGGTCACATGAAACCGTCAAGCAATTTACAGTTTTACTGTAAAATATCACAGTATATTTTTGCTAGGAAATAGTCTAAGCAATAACAATTTAAATAATTAATTGATGTTATTGGTTTGATTAACGTTAACTTAATAACGTGTTTATAATAAGGGCAATGCGACGCAGCATTTTTAGAGACATACCGCCCTCGTCTGGTCAACCTCCAGAACTGCCCCTGCACAATCAAAAGCACGTGTGTGCTACACTATTTACCAAAGAGTAAAAGTGAAATTGTGAATAGCTACCTCACTGAGAGCAGTCTGGTATTTACTTAATTAGTTTTGTATTTAATTAAAAGCAGGCCTCAAATGCGTGCGTTCAGTTTGATAAGCTGAGTGAATACTTTGTGTGTAAAGCCCTGTTTTAAGCACGATGTTTATGAGGACTGCTCTAAAAGCGCCAGACATCTCAAATGACACAAAACTAACAGTAATTGCTACCATAAGGTTTGAGTTTTGCAAAAATATACAGTATTTTAGTCTTGTGGGATTTTTTTTTCTTTACCACCCACACATCAAAAGCTTGATGCCTTCGATTCTAGCTTAACAGATTCAATGAAGATCAGGAACAAAAGTTGTAATTAGTACGACTCTGTTGACATCACAATTTCCTCCACTTCCATACCATCTTAAATTCTTATCCATGACTAAAACCAGTCGATTTCTTGGTTTTAGAGCTATTTATATATAGCCACACAGCTGAGTGTGACTTTTAACACGTGTTAGCTGCCTGGGTTCAAGTGGGAAAAGTCACCTGGCAGTAGAACATATAATCACACAGGTGGAATTGGCATGAATAGTGCCCTGGGACATTAGAAAGAAAGACCACAACATATGCACAAGATTCTTATTTAGAATTCCATGCAGACAAGTAAATGTCTAATATTAAGGCATGTAGCAATATCAGCTGAGTGCGTCTGTGGTCTGCTTATGCAAACCTAGGGTCTGTGACCCAAGGAAATCTGAAAGTCAGCAATAAACAGAGACAAAATACAGACAGAACTGGGACCTTCCATCAGGGCCAACACAGACAGGCTCAGGACCATTAACCCTGTGGAACAGGGAGGGCCTTGCTAGAAGTGCACCTCCAGCCTTGCTGTGCCAGTTGTGTTATACAAAACAGGGTGATTCAGCAAATGATCTATTTGGCAAGGAATATCATCTGATTTCTCTGTTTAGCCTCAGCAAGCAGTTTTTGAGCTTCTTTGTATAAACTCCTCGCAGGTCAAAACCACACAGCTCAAGCTCAAGCTCAAGCTCAAGAGCGTCTACCAAACGTCAGCTTAGAAAAGTAAAGGATGCTTGCTGGTCAGGTTGGCGTTTGAGGAACATAATGTTCATAACCTGGAGCAGTCAGTCTTACATCCAAACCAAAACAACTTATTGATTCCCTACTGCTTTCCACATCCTGTAAGTCATGCAGAGGTCTGATGGCCAGCCAAATGCACTGCACTCTCATGTATCGATCGATTAGACTGCAGCCGTACCCAGCAATGCCTTGAGTAGAAGAAGCAAAACGCTACGGGTGTCCAGTTTTGATGCTCTGATACAATCCATGTTCAGTAATATCAATGAATGCAGCTTACAACTATAAAAATAAGACTTAATAAGACTTGTTGCCTTACCAGTCTGTCTGACCCGTTTTGTCAGATTGTCTTACCACTTATTCTTATTAATAAATTATGATATCCAACTGATACAGTCTTATAATCTAAACAATCGTGGCTAAAGGCCCATCAGCCTGGCACATTTGGGATTTAAGCTGTGGACCGTACCCCTTTGAGGTCCAAGGGACATATTTGTCCCATCATTTTAAAAGGAAGCCAAATGTGATTGAAACAACGTACCGGCCTGAAAGGGTTCAAGTGAACTGTCTCAGAAAAAAATGGTGTTTCAGAATTTTTTATTTAACCCTTTCAGGATCGTATGGGACAAGTATGTCCCTTGGTCCTCAAAGGATTAACTGCTGCAGAGCCCTACCACTGGACCACAGGAAGATAAACTGTTGTGGTGCATCTGTTAAAAATGAAACCAGATTAGCATAGCTGAAGATCAGAAACAGATTTGGCTTTATATAGCATATCCCTAGGTGTGAAAATATATCTCAATTAGTTTAGATGTCTTTGCGTGTGCTAGTGCGTTCTATTGTAAATATATTTAAAAAGTAAACTAAAGAGGTTTGCATTAGTAGCGGCAAAATAATAAAACTCAATAAATACCCGATGTCCTCACAATTACAGTACATATTTCCAGTAAGGAACCAGTAAGCTAAGCTCGAGCTCCTTGGATTTGCCAGTGCATTACAATATCATTATATCATAACCAGACTAGAGGTGTTATTCATCAACTAATCAACAGCGAAGATGCACTCAATTAAAACAAATCGCTTTTGTCCTGGTATACAATGATTATTATTGTTAGTAATGTGGGATATAAGAAAGCCTAGAAGTGACCGCTAATTCAAGTTTCAAGTTTATTTATATAGCGCTTTTTACAACGTAGCATTGTCTCGAAGCAGCTTCACATTATTACACTGTTTTAAAAGGCCAATCCCAAGTTGAGCAAGCCTAGGGTGACAGTGGCAAGGAAAAAACTCCCTAAAATGGTAGAAAGAAACCTTGGGAGGACCAAGACTCAACAGGGGACCCGTCCTACATGGGTGGCCTAGATACTAACTAAATAAATACCAAAAGTATACTAAATTATAGCAAAATTAGGTCAATAAATAAATGCACTATAGACTGCACTCTGGTGGGACCTGCCTCCGATGTTGAAAACAATCAGAGCGACGCCGAGCCGGAAGAACATTCAAGCGCGTGGTGCCGGAACCAGCACCAGAACATCAGCTCTGAGAGAAAAGATTTACATTAACTGCATAATGCACATGAATGCTTGTGGAGCCACTGAGCATCTTCGCCAGGTTCAACGCCTCTCATCTGCTCTGGTCAGAACAGACGTTAGCAAAAAATAAAATAAAATACAAAAATACGTATGGAGCTATTATTATCTTCACTTTATCACTGTAGGTCTTCCTATCTTCTTTTCTCAGCTCGTCGTCATCATGACTTTGTCTCTTAACAATCCCCCTCCAGCTCTGAAAGGCCATTATGCCTCCCACTCTGTTCCACCGCTAATCCCATTAGACAAAAAAAGGACTACAAGGATCTGTGATAGATCCAGGCTGCTGCCAATGCTCATGTACACGACTATATCACACTCATTCTAATGGGTTTGCAAAAAAGAATGGACACCATTTGTACATACCCTAGGTACAGTCTATATATATAGAGAGATGTTTGGGTTCATAAATACTCTATTCGACCTAAGAATTCATTTAAAAAACTTTATATGAGAGAGAGATGGCAATGACATTAAGATATACAACTGACCTTTGGTTAGCAGAAAAAGTGAGGCTACATGAGAGATTCTTGGGAATCTGGAGAGTTTCCGGTTTGAATTTTTTAGATTTCATTACGGGAGAAATCCTTAAGGTATTTTTGGTATGTTTGAGGATAAGATGGACCTCCAGGTGGAAGGGCAAATTCTGATAACCATATGACGCATTATATGAAGTATCACCTGATCAACCAGATTATACGGAAAACTGATATTTGGGTTTATTGGTAGATAATATTTGGGAAGGGCAGGTCACTTGTATCTTCGGCTCTGTGGTGGAGCAACTGAATCGATCTTGCTCGTCTATACACAAATTAACGCTGTTGTTTTGTAAAAGCATTCGTGTTGAAAGAGCATTAGGCTTTACCTTGTGGAGATCGATTTATGGACAGACTGCATGCTTGATGAATAGAGACGATTCAGATCAGCAGGTCAGTCATTAAAGACAGATCAGTACTGCTGACACTCTCTGTTTACAGGAAATTTGTAAATCTATTAAAAAAAAAAAAAAGATGCAGTCTGTGTCTTTCCTCTTTCTCTCTCATGGCTCATCCAGGAAATGAAAGCTGGACAACAGTATGACTCCAACAAATGGCCTCCAAAGTTTTTTTCCTCCCATTGAAGGGAAAAAAGCAGAAAGCCTGTGGGAGCCTAGGGGCCATTACAAAACAGGAAACTGAGCCTCTGATCTCATGTAAACTTGGCTGAATGTAGTGATTTGCAGACCCCTGGTTATCCAAATCCCAGATCTCAACCAACCTCGCATTTTCAGACCTCCACAAAAACTCAACAAAAAGCTATGATTGATGATCCTCACAGCATGTTGTTTTAACTTGGTCCAACAAACCAAAACTAGGGTGGGTAAATCCTAAGCCTACTCCTGAAATCCATATCTTTATCATCTGTTCAATGCAACATTTTCAATCGTATTTTGACGTGATGCATTTTATCAGCAGCAGAGGGCGCGCTTGTGTGGTTTTGGCCCTTTACACAACAATCGTTGGATTACATATCTTTTGCATGTGGTGCTCATAATTTCTAGCTGTATCTAGGATGTTATGTTTTTTATTACTAACAGTATTTATTGGTTTATTTTAAAAAGCCAAATGTTTCCATGTGCCGACTTCCATCTTTTTGCAGCTGTCTCACCCATAATATAATGCGGCTCTACTGGCCAAGCTGGACTCCGGAAAACAGCTGCAGTTGGTCACACCCTACTGCCTCCTTATGCCTACACGTGCACATAACCCTCAACAGCACTGTAGCACAACATGAAGCATCTTATCTTAATCTGTGATTACATGTTGTTATGATAACATCAAATTGATCAAAGTTAGAATATAATATAGGACTGAGTTGAAGGTTAAGGGTTTGGCTCAGGTGCCCAACAGTGCCAGTTAGAAATTGACCCCACAACCTTGTGACCACCGAGCCACCCAGCCCCTGATTAGTTTGGAACTCATGCAAGAGTCTATTTAGCATCTATAGGCTTAATGACGGATTTATTTTGTACAGTCTATCGCTATAAAAGTGGAAGAGTTAAATGGGTTGATCTTTTAAATTAAAAATAACTTACAGTTGGGGAATTGTGGCAGGTAGAAGCACTTTTAGATGCTAACACGTGTACAAAGTACTATTAACTGTCCATATTAACTTTGATGGTAGCCTAGCGGTTAAGGTACTAAACTATGGACCAAAAGATTCACCAGGTTCACAATTCAGATTCCACATCTGTCACCTGCCACTGTTGGGTCCTTAAGCAAGGCCCTTAATTTACAATTGCTTGAACTGTGACATAAGCGACATAAATATAAATATATTAACTCTACAGCCTCTACTCCCTTCGAGCCTGACATAACCATGAAGTGTGTCAGGAGAAATCCTTTTCTTCATCAAACATAAACACTTGGAGATTGTTAGATGTTATGGTAACCTGGACTGAAACCTGACCAGACATAAATAATGTTTTGATGGACACTGCCCAATGTGTACTTTCTGATGTTGTGTTTTTCCCTTTAAATGCCCTGGAACCCTTGTATATGATCTATGGCACCGATTCTGTAAGTTTCTAGAATTTAGCCTGTACCAAGAAGCTACAATTGGGTCACAGGTAGATGCTCCAGTGGGAAAGGTACACAAAAACAACAAAAGGTCCACAAGCAACAAATCAAGTTTTGACATGGTTTGGAGAAAATTCCGTAAAGCCCATTAAAACCCGTGGAGTGAACTGAAAAGTGAACTAAAAAAGGTCTGCAAAAGAGGATCACATGACCCTAGATTAGGGAGCAGTTCATCAAGCATTATTGAAAAAGAAGCTGTTATGTTGTTAAATGCAGGGTTGTCAATATCTGGGATGTGATTTTGACCAATAGTTTGCTTTTAGTGCCTCTGGAAGGGCACATGCACTCAGCCAAGCAGAAGGATGTATCCAAAATCCATACAGCTACCATGATATTTATTATTTATCCTGTGAAAGCAGAAATCCTCTTACTGCACTGGTAATGTAATGTACAGTATATACTCGTGTTTCTTGGCTACTCATTCAGAAAGGTGCATATATAATAATAATATAATAAAATAATAAAAAGGTAACGAACAGTTGTGTTGTTTTTGTGGACAGAATGATACATGTGGGTTTAGGGTGATACATGTTTAGGTTTAGGGTGCCCTAGTGATGTGGGTCGGTGGATCATCAGGGACATATCCTTCAACCTGACAAAGCCTGTTACAACCTCCCCCATATGCACAAGCTCTCACACTACCGGCCCCGGCCCAGTCTGCACACCCACGCATCCATGCTGTGCAGATGCACTTGTTACTAAAGCAACAGCTCCAGCTCCTCAAATCCTGCCGTTATCTCTGGTATGTATCCCTGGAACTCGGAGACCTAAAATACTACTCCCTTCGGGCAGGCCCTTAGACGGCCCACATGACACTGGCATTTTGGGTGTGTCTGACACTAAAAGTTTCAGCAGAGTGCGTCTGCTCTGCTTCACTTTTCCAAAACATAGCCATGATCCAGCAGGTTGGGCCAGAAATAGCTTACTCAGATACGTGCTCGATCTGGGCTGAAAATTTGACATTCCCATGCAGTTGCTAAGTAACAAACCCATCCAGCATTGGTCGGGACTAAGACTCTCCATCTGGCGCAGACACCCAATGCCGCATTCCTGCTTTGGATGGATAAAGTGGAGGAAAATGGAGGCTGCTCACCGGATAACCGCGAGCTGATGGCTAAATAAGAACGCATTTGCTATGCACTTAAGCGGCCACTCAACTTCTCGGGAAAGTGCAGCACTTCGATTTGACTGAAGCACCGTGCCGCCAATGTGCCAGGCCAGCAATCTTTCAATCACAATCATTAGTGCAGCTAAATATCTAGGCATGGTCTATATCTAAATATCTATTAGACATGGTTTGCAAACGTACAGTTTTTACATTGCTGTTTATGCTTAGGATTCGTTTCCCTAAGTTCTAGCTCCACAGCTGTCTGTGCAAACTATAAACCTCTATGACCAACCATCAAAACTGTGTCTATAGCTGTATCTTAGGTTGTAACCGCTGTTTGTGGTTGCAGCTTCAGACACAAGCAACTCTGAAACCATAACCTAAATCAAGACAGTTGCAAATGACACATAAATAACAGAGAATATCATTAAAATGTCTTAACGTGTCATGATATGATGTGCCACAATCACTTACCCAGTCTGCACTGATCTACAGGAAGGGCTATGAAGATTATGAGGTGGGTACTCCAACGAGAACATTCCACATGCATTTAGATAGCTTAAACCCAGAAGACATGAGAGTAAGGACCTAGGGTAATAGGGCAAACTCTGATTTAGGTCACTCCATTTCTTAGCTGCATACCATGGACTCTGAAACGTTCACTGGCGTGTTTCCATTCCACGCTTCTTAAAAGACCGTTTCTAGAATACAGGGAACATAACAACGCTCCACTAGCACTATAGCAAACCTTCTAATCCTTGACTAAATATTTACTGTCCATGGAATTTAAAGTGAAACACAAGGACGCTCTTAAACTTGAAATAGGTCTTAGTACTATTCCAAATATTCTCCCCTTAAAGAATTCAGACAGCAAGAAGCAGAAATTAAACTGCAGTTGTCTCAATTTAATCAATTATTATATAAAATTATGAGAACGCTGCCTTTGTAGAACAGCAACATGTGCCTATTATTGATCATGTGGCAAAGTATGATTGTTAAAACACAAGCAGGAGTTTTGCAACTGTACACCAGCTGTTGGTCTCTTTTGTTTCGTGCTTACAGTTTTGTACCTAAAGGCAGAAATCCGGTGAAATGATCTGAAAGGTTCTGAATGCAGCGGGCAGCAGACAGAATTTCATCATGCTTTTAGTTGAGAGTTTGAGATCTTGCTCAAGGGCAAAATGGTGAGGGTGTTTACAATAATCTGATTATTCAAGTGCTCATGTATACAGCATACTGTGATCTAGATATCAGATTAAGAAATCAAATCAAGAGGATTGGATTTTATCATTATACTCGGATTACTCACAGCATGTATACCAGTTACCCAGTATCAATCGGTCCTCTTAGTCTGCGCATGCACGTGAGCCTAAACCGGCCTGGTTGCCAGGTCCTTCTGTTCTAAAGACTTGGCTTTATTTGGCATACTTTTTCCATTGACTGTGATGTTTTTTCTTGCGGGACCTAGCAGCCCCAGAATGAAACGTACAACGTACAACAAGTTAAAGACGGTGAAAGGGCTATCGAACACTTTGTGGAGACTGAAACGCAGTATATACATGCAAAAATGAAGGATTTCATTATTCAATTGGTAAGTTTATGTCTGAAGTTTGTTATGTTTATGTATTTATATCCTTCCCTAGTAATAAAATGTAATTGGGTGAGAAGTTTATTGCTATATTATGGATTTTAAGCATTCAATGGGTGGCTGGCTAGCTGTTGGACAGATGTTGATGAACAGTGAATAAATGGTGTTTGGGTGCATGTGGTTGGCTGGTTGGATGAATTGATACATATGCTAGGCGGAGAAAGGATGGATGTGAGCCTGGAACTGTTGCTGGATCATTAAATAACAAATAAACACAAGGATAGACTGATGGATGGTCATCTTATTGAGTTGGAGTTTGATGGGATGGTAGTCTGACTGTGTAATTGGAATAATGGTTTAGTGACTGGGTGAGGGAACAACCAGTGAATTGATTGAATGCTGGATGGATGGATGGATAAATGGGTGAACTCAAATACATAGAAGAATGTAAGGATGTTATATGAACAATAATCGAATGGATAGATGGCTAGATGGGTGGATGTTTGGATAACTGAATAGATAGTTTAGTGCCCGGATGAAAAAATGGTTTAGGCTGGCTGGCTGGTTGGATGAATATGAATGGATATATGAATCGATGGGAAAACTGTTGAATGAATGGATGAATTATGAGTAAATAACTCCTAATATTTTTTGCAGTTGAAATAGCCACAAGCAGCGAGTGCGAAACGTGCTGCCACTTAATTACAGATTTCCATTTAACTTGGGCTAAGCTGTTAATTAAACTACAGAGGGTTTGTTTTGCAGCTTAGCACAGACAAATGTTCCAATCAGTTCAGTGCTTTTAGTTAGCCACAGTGAAGATGTCATGTGCTCTGAATGTCAGTCTGGCTAGAGAATAACCTCCATTATGACGTCACTTCCTGAGTCTCTGGAAAATATTAGGCGTTTTCCCCATCCCCCCCCCCACACACCCCTCTTTGACAAAGGCAAACTGGACAATATGTTCATCCAGAGAAGAGCCATGGCCCATCCAAAGCAGAGAACAGCACATGTCTCAACAATGTGTCTTCCTGAACTCACTCAACCGAAGCGAATCAGCTTCAGTCCAGTCTTTTTTGCAACTTTATACATTAAGTCTGTAGAAAACACATAAATTAGACCCACTTCAATTGAGCAGTGTGGGAAATATTTCGCTGTGGTTCTATTCAAATGATTTTAGTAATCCAGCATGATGACCAGTGTTTACATTGCGTTTTCATTCTGAGTCAGGCGTGATAAGCGCTCTTAATAGCCCTTTTTGCTCCCTGATACTCCAGCAGACCCCACGGCGGGTCGTTCTGAGTGGTCTGTATGCCACGTAGACTTGTACAGTCGCAAGCTCAGACTGGCACTTCATTAATCCTAGTTGGGAAATTAGAGCGTTCCAACATACAATGCACTCAAACACACAAGATTGTGACAACAGTAGGGTACAAAATATAATTATAATAGATGAATGATATACAGAATAAAAATAGGAATCCAATACACAAGAAACGTTGCTACTAAAGAAGTTGCACTGAGATGAGGAACTGTCATACAGATGTGTGTCCACGATTTGTTCCTGTGAAACTGCACGTTGCGTGATTATTTATCATGCTTAGCCATATACCATAAGGTACCAGTATTGATTAAACAGTCAAGATACTGCAGTTTCCTTAGTCGTATCGTCTGAGGCTCATTACACCAGCCAAACGTTGCTCATCATTCAGGTTGTATGTCCTTCTGCATCAGAAGCTGCCCTGTTATGTAACATTTGAACTGCTGGAATACAACAGCTAATATAAAATATGTTCCAAGTAGCTTAATTACCATATTAAAGAGGATAATAACCTTATTGGACTATGCAAGTATACGCAAATGTAATTTGTCTCTTCATATCCCAACTCTGTCACTCAGGTGGAGACCCAGGTAATTGTATGCATCTGCCACGTCAGTGTTTTAATCCCATAAAATAAAAAATGCTGGAAGAGACGTTCATTTATGACAGTTAGAAAGCTGGACATTGAAGTTTGAGATTGTTGGATTGAACACAGTGGTCAATCAAGCTCCTGTATTTATTATTTTTTTCCATTACAACTACACCCTAGAGCAGCAGTACAATTTCAAATTGACACATTCATAAAAAGCACGTCTGACAGACAGAAGAACGGCGCTAGAACAGTTCCATGTAGAGTACCTGTGCTGTCAAGTCAGTATTATCAGTGTTTCCATTTCACCGTAATGCTGTTTCACCTAGAACCACTCCTCACACACTTAAGGAAGCTCACGCTGCTGCTGAACTAGGCAAAATACGCATTTTAACACTCCATGTCGCCTCTTTTTCTTGACGCTGTATCCCCTCCAACCTCATAAACCCTGTCTCACCACACCCTGGTGTCTGGCAGCAGGCAGGAATTGAATATATCCCATTTTGACCTGGGCTCGTACGCTGAAAAACACACACAGCTCGACGGCGAGGTCTGGATGTCATTATACTCCCACACAAACTCTCGCACTCCAGATCGTTCCACCTCCATGGCTTTCACGATCTGTCTTATAGGATTCTATACGCCCTTTTCCAGGGCTCATACCATTCTTTCTCTTCCTCCTCACTTTCTCATACACTGCTCCCAAAAATTTGCACTTTAAAATGAAATCACGAGAACGAAATATCCCCAAATGTTTGTGAGCAGTGCATTTCTTTACATTATTTTCTTAAATGAATGAAGCATTAAAGCCTTGGGCATTCTAGACTAAAAAAGTTCATGTATTTTAACAGAAATTTTGTTAACTTCCTATTAACACGTCATCATTTTTACATCAGTGCATTTGCGAGTATGTAACTTTAACTTAGGATACATGATTTATATCTGTGAGAACTACAATAAAACCTAAAAGTTACGAATTAAATTCGAGGTGTAACGATGAATCATGACGCGATGCACCGCAATGCAAAAATATCACACGGTGGATATGGAATATTACCTGGGTTCTGTTTATTGTTATATTATTATTTATTGATTCAATTGCATTATTGAACATCATTGGGCACAGTTAAACATCATGCTCCCAAACACATTAAGTAAGAATATCAATACACTTATATATATATATATATATATATTGGTAACTCCTAAAAAGCGAACTAATTTATAACTTTTTTGTCATCCGATCTTTCACAAAGAAACATGGATTTTAATTTTCTCTCTATAATGCTTCTTTATTTTTTCAGACCCCTCTTGGGCTCCTTGTGCTTAACTAAACGAGTTCCACAGGAGAGAAGGCTGCTAGTGCAAATTAATTTGACTATTAATCAGATGCTAAAACAGGCGTTCCGATACAGCACATGACAGATTAGCTGAGGAGAGAGCGGCAAGCAAAATGAATGATACAGAAGACTGCACAGACCAGAATAATCACCTAGTAATACAGCACTATTAGGACATAATTCAAAGCCCAAAAACATTTTTTAAAGGCCCCAAACTGGCTTCCCAAACTGACAGATCTATATTGGTAAAGGCCTGGGTTTCCCATAGCCTGCTGATAAGAGTGACTGGAAGTAAATGGATTAAATACGCGTTATATACTGGTTATTTAAACTCTTATAATAAAGGTCCAGGCTTCAAATTCCCCTTGTAAGATCTGGTGTTCCATCTGGTGTAAGTTGCTTTAAATACGAGTGTCTGCCCAAAATTTAAAAGCAAACTGTACAATGAGGAGTTTGGGTCACTATGTGTCTTCTTGTAAATCGTGTCACGTGATTGTATTGTATGTTCTGTACATTAAATAAATAAATGACCCCTTTACAAGAGGCTACATTCTCAGCAGCTAGACTACCCTGTCATTAATGTTATCTGTGAAACCCCGGGACAGCACTAGTGCATGCCTACTATGGGAAAGTACATAGATAAGGCAAGGGGGGGGGGGTCACTGACCTGGGAAGTGTGTGTCTTTTGGAGATGACCTCAATGTTTTCCAAAGTCGTTTCAACGACTTCCATACCATATCCGTGAGAATCCCTTTCAAGCGATTATTATGGAAACCCAGCGCTGAACATTTCTGCACATCTTGCGACTGGAGAGCGCTCAATATTACACAGCCCTCTGCTATGTGCTCTGGTGCAACTGTAATAACAGCACTAGCACCGACGCCAACAGAGAAGGTCACTCTGATGTGAAAAACAACCGCAAAAAAAAAAAAAGTTCCCGCCTTCTCAGATCTTGATTTCAAATCTGCATAACAGCTTTATTGTGGAAACCTGGCTTTGAACAACTGCTTGGAAATCTCTGCGTTATTCCTTGTGCTGCCAGGGAATTGAAAGGGTATTTTTAAGTAAAACATCAAAATGAAGACATTGATTGGGACTAGGGCAGTTTACTCTTTGACGTTCTATCGTGATCAACTTGAGGGTTATGTAAAGTATTATTGAGTCACTGCATCAATTATTACAAATAACTGTACATGTACACCATTGGGGTCAAATTGATGCATTGTTATCATTTTGGCTGTTTGTTAAAAGTGTATTTCTGGCAGTTTTAGTAATACTGTCCGTTGACAATGATAATTCTGAAAAAAAACGCCATAACTTTAAACAGCATGATTATTAGAACAATGTGTTTGTGTAACAAATACAGTCATTTCAAATCCATTTTATGGCAAGACTTTGGAGATGAGCTCACAATCAGCTCAGATTACAACTGGCCCAGTGTGTGTGTGTGGATGTGTGTGCTTGTGGGTTTGTGTCGGGAGGGGGAGAGAGAGAAAGAAAGCAAGAGAGAGAGAGAGAGAGAGAGAGGCTGGAGCAAAGAAATCACAATTGGATTATTTGTCGTGCGTTACTCATATTCAGGAAAAAGGCTGGGCTGTACAGCTGCCATTAGTCTGCTGGCCTCCACCCCTGCCCCTCATACACACACTCAGCCAAACACTCTTGCATGCCAATATGCTTACACAGGACGTAAACTTTACTGCATGTTGAAGTTAATTAACTTTGGATCTGAGCAGTCATTATTTGACATTATTTATGGGTCATTAATCACACATCATACACTGATTTTCTATACATTATAATCACAGAAAATGAGATTAGATTCAAATAAGATTCAAATTCCCCTTGTAAGATCTGGTGTTACACCAATTTTAAAGCAAACTGTACAATGAGAAGTTTGGGTCACTATTTGCCCTTACAATTCCTTAACATTCAACCTCACTGCTCACAAAACTTAGATATTTCTTTTTATTAAAAGATATTTAATTTTTGCTCATTTTTGTGAGCATTATATTAAAATGGACATGCTCTCAAACTTAATATGACTTAATATCTTGTAGTTTATTATCAGATGGTAAATGCCAAATCATACGGTTTGCAAGAGGCCAATAAGCTGTAAAGTAATCAGAACATCAGTTCATATTGTGAATTAATACAGACTAATGGCCAGGCATTTGACTTCACATTAAATTTAGTAAATAATGATTAACTAAGAGCATAATATTTATTAGGTAGCTCCGCTTTTGCTTATTGTACAAAGTGACTGCTAATAAAAACCTTTTGATGAAAACTAGGATAAGCCTCAGGTAGCTTTGAACTCACATCAGTCCATTACTGAAAAATGCTGAATCATTTACTGGAGCAACAAAAATTAAGCGCATTCTGGCGTGGTAACTACATGCTAACAATATGAATTGCTAACTAGCTGGCGTGCACACCAGCCAGTACATAAGACTAGCCAATTAAAATATTGGTCCCTTGCTTTAGTCTCTTAATTTTGCTTTAAAAAAGGTGAGAAAATGCATAAAACATTAAACTTGTGTGTGTTGTGAGACAAAAAGGGCATTTTAACACACAAACCTTTACTTAATGTTCCCCTTTGCTCAAATTAGCTGTCTTTAAAACGAAAATGATCATAATATTAATCATTATTAATATATTACTTTTACATTTATGCCATTTAGCAGATGCCCATATCCAGAGCAACTTACAATTTATACAGTTCTTACAATCCAAGTGGATTAAGGGCCTTACTCAGGGACCCAACTGTGGCAGAGGTAGGATTTAAACCCTGGACTTTCTGGTCCATAGTCCAGTACCTTAACCAATAGGCTACCACAGTCCCAAATAGTACCATATATTACTAAACAATGACCAAGTTAAAAGCTAAATGTATGTTTTCAATTAGCAAGACTTATTCATTGGCTCTAATGGATGTTAACTAGCTGGAAAACCACAATGCTACAACAAAAACTATGTTTGCGAGAGATTTATGATGAGGTAAGTGGATTGTAATTTAAGTGCTGCTTGTGCTGCACACTCATACAGATCATTTGACACTTTTCAGGTAGTTCATAGGGATTTTTTTTTGCGCTTATCTACAGGTATCTAATCTCTCCTCTGGTCAGCGTCACGTGATAAACTCCCCAAAAAGAGCCCTGAAACTACAGAGCCCCCGGCAAGGTGAAACATTTAAAAACACGAATCTCAGTTTGTCAGCTTTGTATAGAAAAACACTGGACATTCTGAGCATTCGTGTGTTCACTGGGATTGGTAATATGTTTCTTTTGCCAGTCTCAAAGAGCTTTGTAAAAATGTTAAATACTTTCAGGAAATGATTAGGCCACACCATGGAAATAAAGTATCCTACAAAATAAAAACAATGAGGCAAAAGCCCAACACACCTTTCCTCTAAACTCCCGTCCAAGGTTCAAATCCTCAATCACTTTTAATGCTATGACATTGTATTGTTGCTCTTATAAACAGTTTATCGTTTCACTGCTTCCGTTCTGCTGAACGTTAAGTACTTCAGGAAAGGAAGCACATTATTCACATTAGTATAATCTAAACCTTCAGGCTGAGCACTATTGAAAGTTTCAGACAATCTCCAGTCCATTATCAGGACTGATCTCAGGCTAGCACCTCTGCGGCTCTAATGGCCAGTTTCCTCCTGCCCTAAATGACACCCCTGTTCTGCCAGGTGCATTATTGTGAGTTAAGAACATGATGGACTGCTGGTTGACTCAGACACTCTTTCAGCCCAGGACTTGGATGTATGCCTTTGACATGCGGCTGGAGGTGTGGGTGTAAAGGGGTAAAATGGCTAGGTGGTTAACGTGCAGTCGTCGGTGTAAGGCAGCTGTTGAGTATGAGAACCTCCCTAATTACTGCTGATTCATTTAGAGCCAAGTTATTTTGTAATAAGTCATTTTGGACCATTTTTCTGAGCTGCCACTTGATCTTACTGGATGGTACAGACTGGAAGCGCAAAATGGTGGAACCTGAAGACTAGGCGCTCCAGACAGGCAGGCATGTTGAGAATAGATGAGTGGAAGTGAAAGTAGAAAGAAATAAAATGGACAAGAATTATTAGAAAAGCAAACGAAACATGGGATGAAAACAGAGCAAGGAGAGATCTGTGCTAGAGTTTTGGACCTCACCCAGTCCCTCTGGGTCTCTCTCATTTCCTTTAATTCACTTTGGGCTCAGACAGCGCTTACTACATCAATTACAGCTGTGATCTGATAAACACAAACAGAATAAAAATCTCTCTTTTGCCATTAGCCTCATTACAGTGATTGATTAATAAATAATAGGTCTGTTAATTCTAAATAAACACTGCAGCCCCTATTAACATATGCTGCTTTATTACTTGTGCTTTGACTCAGTTTGCAAATATTAATAGTGTGATATTATCAATTAAACATATAAATGATGTTTAACAATATATCATGATGCATGATTCTTAATTTTAGAAAAAAAAAACCTTTAAAAAGGTACAAAACTATTTGGTTAATTCAATAAATGAATACATTTAATAACTGAAAGTCAACAGACGTCTAAAAAATCACTATAATGTGTAAACCAGTCAGCATACACAATAAAATACAAACAAAAACAAACATATATAAAACAAAAACATTATTCAGTATTGCTCACCATATAAGGAAGAACTTTGACTTGGAACTCAACATTACATAACTCAGATTAGGGTTTGCAATATGAATTGTCTTTGACTCTGTATCATCTATGTCAGGTATGCTGAAAGCATGCAGAGATAGCGCAACAAATCGAGCTAGCATCCTACCTAAAAGCACATGATTGAAGTTAAAAATGAGTGGACAAAGTGCACCAGAAGACAAAATACAGACACAACCAGCCTCATAGTCTACGTCGCTGGAGGCAAATGCTGCTCAAAAGGACGTTTTGGAAATCGGTTGATATAAAAGACAACGTTTACATTTGCAAGCTAAACACTGTGCACAATGTGAAGATTATGAAAAAACTTCAGGAGTCAGCGGTCCACAACAGGCTTAAACCAGCCAAGGAAGCAGAAAAAAAACACACTCAGCAAACTATCAAATCATTATACAGAAAAGTGCCTTACAGCAAGAAAAAGCAACAAATGGAGAGACATAAATGCCAATTACATCATGAAAGACAGGTTGAAAATACCGGCAGTTGAGAGAGATGGGTTCAAACAACTGTTGAATTCTTTAGACCCAAGATATACACAGTAAATAATCGTCTAATTATCGTTATCAATACAATCCAAGACAATATCAAGCTTTAGTTTAGTTTTTTTTTACCCCAATATCACACACCTTTACAAACAGTAAAAACATAAAACACAACCTAAAATCAGACGCCAAAAAAAATACCTCCACATGACATTCGCTATATAAGAAGGAACGCCGACCTGGGGCTCAAAATCATCTATCATATTTATCAGAACTAGTTAGAAACACAAACACAAACACACACACACACACACACAATGTCAATTTTGAGTAATCAATTAAACTAACACGCATGTCTTTGAACCAGAGTAAACCCACACAGACACAGGGAGGACATGCAGACTCCACACATGAAGAACCCAGGCTGCTCCACCCTGGGATAGAACCCAGGACCTTATTGCTGTGAGGCTGCAGTGCTACCCACCGAGCCCCTGTACTGCCATTTTTAACGAAAAAACTCAAGTGGTTCATCTTTACCCCCACAGCACTTGAGTCTCAAACCCAGGACCCAAAAATAAACCCCAACAAAATCTAAGCAGTCCCAAGAGAGGCAGCTGGGAAAACATGGTCAAGATATGCAAACTGCTTGGTAAACAATCTAAAGCTAAAAGCATGCATTGTTTCACTTTAACCCTTCTATCGATGGACACCATGTGTCTCTCACCTGTTGTTCCAATCTTGTGACAGCTGCTCATGGTCTCAACACACCCACACACAACTCTCTCTTTATTTCTTTCCAGTCAGCCCACCTCACACAGTTCACAATCCCCCCCCAATCCCCCCCACTCTTAACACGCGAGTGCTGCGAAACTAATTAAGTTATCCAACAGGTATCTGGTAATAACAGGATATCATGCTGTGACCCACACTAGATATGGAAACGACGTCAATGTGTTGTGATAAAAGGGTTGTCATATTATATGGATGAAAGATTTCTTTTAAATTTCTCTGTGCTCAAGAAAGACAAAGTTGAATCAGGATAAGGTATGATAAAAAAAAAACCAAACAACACAATGTAGCAATACAAAAGGGTAGATGACTATCTTTTGTAAATTTCTGCGTTGCCTGTCTGCCTACATGGCTGTAGAGACTTACACAAAGCACACAAACATACACAATCCCCAGACACACACTCACCCACGGACACATGTGCATTGGTCGTGTAACCCCTAGAGATGAGAGCATACCCAACTGTCTCATTACACGTGTGTGCGCGTGCACACACACACACACACACACACACACACACACACATGCAGCAGTCACAGTGTTCCTCCATGGCAAGATGGCCCCACCCATAAACATCTAAATAAACCAAACTGTAAAGCAAAAGAAGTAATTGGAGAGTGAACTAAAGCTTAAACTGTACATACAAAGCAAGCAGTGGAATTTCCTAACGTTTATTCATTTCACAAGGCTTTTTATTAAGTCAGATTTACACATAAGCCAGAAGCAGATGTACATACCTGTGATACACCAAATTTTCATTCAATCATGGCACAATTGATGTCACCGTAGCCCTAAAGTGTTTATAGTTATTTCATAGGTAGTTCATAGGAAAAGCCTATTTTCTCTGTAAGCATAAACAAGAATAGCAAAATAATAAGATCATTTGATGATAAGCTAGTGCCAATAGTGGTGTCATCTTGCTCCAGAATAGCTGATAATGTAGAACAATGTAATATAAAATGTAAGGCAGAAATAGTAAATGTGAGACAGACAGTAATTCACATAATGCACTTTCCCACCAAACAGTCGTAAGGACTAATTTGGGAAAAACCTACCCCCCATAGAGCTCACCTCCGAACTGCATTCATTCCAGGGTTTTTTTTTGGTATGCATTTGCTCCTCCATGAGGAATGCTGTGTGATCCTGAAGCGATGTAAGCTGCACAAATTTCGCTCCATCACATATAGGCTAATTAAGTAAAGCCTGAACTTTACTGCCAATGCAATTGTCTGTGGTTTCTTCCACTTTAGGCATGAAGATTGGTTGTTTGTACAGACATCGTTGTGCAGGCATGTTTAACCATGGTGGTGGAGTTCAACACAGCTGCTAGCGTCTGGACCAAACACTTGCAAGGGCGGCACATGGGCTCGGTGGTAGCACCGCTGTCTCACAGCAAGAAGGTCCCGGGTTCAATCCCAGGGTGGAACGGCCTGGGTCCTTTCTGTGTGGAGTCTGCATGTTCTCCCCGTGTCTGTGTGGGTTTACTCCGGGCACTCCAGTTTCCTCCCACAGTCCAAAGACATGCGTGTTAGGATAACTGATTACTCTAAATTGGCACTGACCTGTGTGTGTGTGTGTGTATATAGAATAGTCTTGAGAGGAACTTGTGTATGGATATAACCTTGTGTGTGTCGCTAAGATGGCCAGTGATGCCGATAGTGACATTAAAGAAGCCAAATAACCAAATACACTTGCATCACTATATCTGGACCAATCAATACAGACTTAAGGTTCCTGTGCTTTAAGAAAAGTATCTAAACGTAGTAGGAGCTAAAAAGTCCCTATGAACAGCATATTAAGAACTACAAGCATTCAGAGTTCCTGTGAGAAAGGGGGCACTTCCTAGAACAGTTCTAAGAACTATTAAATGTTGCTCCGTTGCAAACGTGCCTTTAGTAGATCCTCCATAGTTACTGGAATTTGAAAAGTGTCCCGAAATGATAAGGGCGGCTAAACACAACGTGAAGGTGATACATGGCTGGAAATGGGGAGTCCAGATATTGTTTATGTAATATGAGTGAAGGGGCTATTGATGGCTACGCTAGTGTTAAAACTGGTGTATAGAAGAGCTAACAGTTACTTGAAAAGTTGAGGCAATTTCAATATCAATACATAACTTAACATTTATCAGCCAAGCACTTTCACTAGATTCTCACTATACGATCATTAGCAGGTATAAGCCTTTAGCAGATCTCCAGGAGGACCAAATCTGAAGTCAAACCTTTCACTATCAGAGTGTCTGATGTGACTTTGCTGCCGTAATTAACCATCTGTTTTAAATCCCAGTGATTTACAGGTTTCCGGTTTTCCTGTGCTCCAAATCTCTTCAAGTCAGTTAAACAGAATAAAACCTCCTGTCACAACAGACCTCCAGTATTAGACACAGCCTCTGTAGCTCGGGACAGGTTCCATACGGCTTCCTTTTACACACACAGCATGATATGGGATGTACAAGACAGACTCATACCCTATGTTATGGCATGTACCATGTGCCAATATACCAACTCTTTTTGACTCTTCATTCTCCTCCTTAAAGAATCAAAACCCATCTTTTCTCTCAAAACTTTCCTTCTCCCACCCTCCCATAGAGGGTTTTCTTTTTTTATTAATTCATTTTTTTTGTTTTTATGAAAATGGCTTGGGTACTAGAAAGGCATTATATAAATACAACATACTATTATTATTATTATTACTACACACTTTTAAGATATGGCTGCATAATAAGAGTGAATTTAAATATGCTCAGTTTGGATGAAGCTATATCTGAATTAGCTGTTATACTTTGTTGGTGTTAGCACTGCGTTAAGCTATAATATTCCTGACTGACTCAACTTGAATCAAACTTTAAGTATCTTTTTTAAAGTAATCATCTTTTTTATGTATCCCATCGAAGGCTTGTGAGAATATCTAGCCCAGCCAATGATTCACCAAAATAAGCATCCAGAGAATCCAGCTGGATCGCACTCTGGAGGTAGCGGAAGCTAACATTGCCAAGACCAAGGTCCTGTGGAATTAGCACTTCCGAAAAACATGTATTCGAACCCTGAACTGGGCTTGCAGTGAAAGCTGGGTGGTGTAGCCACGGAATCCAGACTGTGCCCAGTGAAATCCAGAATAGGTTCTGTACACAGGCGGAGTCCAAGGACAGGATCGAACCAGTTATCTCTGGAGCTGCGATGCGACCGCAAAGTCTTCAAATGATGTTTAACAACAATTCAATTCTGCTAAAACTGTATATGGTTATTTGGCAGAAACCATTTGCACCACACATGGCAAATGAAGAGAATATTTAGGTACATTTAAGGAACTTTAAGTGCTCGTTTCTTACAAAAATACTATTTTTTAGTCTTTTTGGATGAAACTTAAATAACTAAACTGAATAATCCCGTTTTTGTAGGCTTAACGATCCCCAGAGTTTGATGTTAAGCCCACTTCAGTTGTGAATGTGACCGAGTAGCAGGTGTAAAAAGAAAAATGGCTACTGTACATTACTGCGTCCTGTCAGAAGCCAAAAGAACAGGGGTTAGGCGCCAGCAGATTGATGATATTCACAGTTACACTCACAGAAATGGTGTAAGGGGCCATTTGGGATTGAGCCCGGATCACTATGGCGACTGAGCTGTTCGGTTGCTTAGAGAGGGATGTGCGTGGCAGTATGACATCATGGCTGAAATGTTTTTCTCCGTTAACGTGGTTACAGTGTGTAAAATCCCTGTCATGAGCCTGATGGCTGGAGCGCAGGCTGGCTGCTCAAAAGGCCGCAGCGTCTCTGCTGCAGTGTGGCTTTATGGCTAACGGGAGAATCATCACCGACACGTCAATCGTTCTGATCTAGGACAGCGGGACATCTGAATATAAACAAGATCTGCATGAGGATGAGGAGTGCTGAAAACGCGCAAATACACGCCTAAATAAACGAAGATGCGCTCCAGCAGCTGCACCAAAGATCCAGCAAGACGGGAATGCAGGAAAAGGCCCGGTCACATACTTCTATACATGCAAAAAGTCCAAGCAGAGACCTGCAGTTTAAAACGTGCCTTTTTCAGCCCAGAATGTGCCCCCTTCTAAAAGCAGACAGCAGAGCCACGCCTATTTGCATCCATTTACTGTACCGTTATCGCTCCGAATCCGTGCAGCTGATACTAATTCGATCCACAAGCGCGTCGGGACAAACCAAAGCCCGTAAATACGCAGTGCGTGATTTAAACACATAAACCAGGTTCAGCTGGGTTAAACTGGTCGATTTCACTGGCGCAAACTACCTACTAAATGTCTCGCTTACGCATCCAGGCGTCTCTTCAAAACAAGCCGTTTCAGTTCTCACGGATCAAACAGTAATCGCGTTTACATTTGCTCAACGTCAAGGCGCTTTAATTTGCACTCACCTATCGAAGAGTAGGCGCTAACTTCACCGCTTTCCCGAGTCCGCAGTGAGCGACGGAGACGCTGGGAGTGACCGCCAGGATACGCACTGCCTCCTTATTACACATCACAGAGTCGCCTGCCAAACGATTCCTCTGAACGATTCATCCAAACGATTCAGGAATCGACCACACAGACAATTAGAATATCCTGGTCAGTTGGATGGGTTCCTTTGGTTGTAACATTACTGCCGTGATTGTATATATAACAGCAATTTTTTAAAAAAGACTCAAAATCGTGAATGTTATCCAAACCAAATCAGTAATAGCTTACATAAAAATGATGTTCAGATAGTTATATTTGATTATTGGTTGCATCAGGAATTCGGTTTGTGTCCAATTTCTAATACTGTAACCCAAACAAATCAAAACGATTTGTCGTTTGATTCACCGAAGCTGATTTGTTCAAAAGAATCGACTCTGCAAAGTGAGTCGTAACGAACATCATTTTCATACTGTTTCAGCTCTTCCCACTGCTGCGCTGAGATGAAGGCGGGGATTTCTCTCTCTCTCTCTCTGGTCTCTTTCTCTCTCTCTCTCTCTCTGGTCTCTTTCTCTCTCTCTCTTTCTATCTATCTCTCTCGGTCTCTCTCCCCTTCTCTCTCTTTCTGTTTCTCTATCTCTCTGGTCTCTCTCTCTCTCTTTCTGGTCTCTTTCTCTCTGGTCTCTCTCTCTCTCTTTCTGGTCTCTTTCTCTCTGTCTGTCTCTCTCTCTGTCTGTCTCTCTCTCTGTCTGTCTGTCTCTCTCGCTGTCTGTCTCTCTCTGTGTCTCTCTCACTCTCTCTCTCTCTCTCTGTGTGTCTCTCTCTCTCTCTGTGTCTCTCTGTCTCTCTCTCTTTCTGGTCTCTCACTCTCTCTCTCTCTCTCTGTCTCTCTCTCTTTCCGGTCTCTCTCACTCTCTCTCTCTGTCTCTCTCTCTCTCTCTCGCTCTCTCTGTCTCTCTCTCATACAAGCACATTAAAAACAGGATGGTCACACAAAACTTGAACAGTCTGGTATGATGGCTGTATTTGATTCAGATGTGCTTGTCTTGGTTTCCATGTCAGGTCACCAGGTCTCCGTTCAGCTAAACACCGATGGAAGATTCTGGACAATGTTAGTGAGTGCTTTTAACCACCATGAAATACCAACAATTCTCATTTAGCAGACAACCTTAGCTATCATTATATACATCCATAATTTCCATAAAACATCTTTTTGTGCTTCTGGGGCAGTGTAATGTGTAGGACATTAAGGACAAAAAGTCCCTCTTCGATTTTGAACATAAATCCATATTCCACTGATACTCAAAGGTTGCGAGATCAAATAAACAAATTGCAAAAACATTATTGTACATGCTTCACTTCAGGGTTGTATGCATTATGGGTTAAACAAACAACTACTCTAAATGAGGAGCATGTGTTATGAGAATGCTGTGTCTGCCTGGACACTGCATTAAGCATTTAAACCTCATGATCAGCCTCAATAAACACGTTGGCTTCCTATTTTATCCACACAGTGCATCCATTGTGCATTTATAATTCATGAGGCATTATTAAAACATATGGAGCAGCGAGAGACCTCTTACTGGGTGGGTCAGTGCTAGTCAAGCAGGTCCAACAACACGCCCAGCTGGCTTCAGCTATGGAGCTGTGGTTTTACAACAAATGGTTTAGGGTAGTACCACTAAAACAAACTGCATTACAACTAAAGCCAAATACTGTGCATGTGGGAATATGGATCTAAATTTGAAGTCGGTTCCTTCACGTGGCTCCTCAACATCAGTCACAAAGGGCCAAAGGTATTCAAAAACCCAAGAGGATCTTCACATAATTTGAATGTGTAATCAATTGTCTGCCTTCTATTTTGCTCCAGCCATATCCTACAATCACACTTAGCAAATGATGCTGAAGACCCCTAGAGTTGACTTATGGTCATTACTCTGAGAATTCACTTCCATAAAGCCATAACAGCACGAGTGATGTGCAACAAGGCCGGCTTTTGGTTGGCGTTCCCCGTTTCCTGTCTTGGGGAGGGCTTTACCAAATGGTTGCCACAAATAATTTGTTATTTACTGTAGCACTAATACCATCCTTGGCCTAAGGGGCCCAACCCAAACCATCACAAACGGCTTCAGACTGCCAAACATCGCAGTGTTCTCTTGGCAGCCATCAAACCCAGATGGTAAAAAGTGACTCATCGCTCCAGAGAATTCATTCCACTGTTCAACGAGACTAAACATCCAGTCGATGTTTGTCGCCGTGAATGACGACTGCTCGGTCACTGAAACCCAATCCAAGAAGCACCTGATGTGCTACAGCACTTGGTAGCCACATTCTGTAAACCGGGGTGGTCCAGAGCTTCACTGCTGGTGTTCCCAAAATCTGACTTGCTACATATGAGCCAGTTTATTGCCACTGAATGGCCATATTCTTGTTTTTTTGCCCCTGTTTTAATACTGGGTGTGTCTTATATATTTACATAAAAATTCCCTCCAACATGAAGATTTGTATTTCCTATTTTAAATTGGTATAATTGTTAAGACCTGGGTTGTTGAAGTGAACAGGTGATGATCAGTTACACGATGCCCACCTGTACTGATATCATAGAAAGTAGGTTGTGTTTTAAATAAACAGTAACAAGGCAAGAGCGTAATATTTTTCTGACCAATGTACATTTAGATATCAGGGTGTTAATGTATTTTCAGGTTAGGTAACATCGACTCACTGTTTCAATAAACCTTGATCCTATCTTAAAAAGTTAAACCTTAAAGCCCACGCTGGCCAGCTCCATTCTGTAATACGACATGCCTCGAAGGGTGACAGCTACAATAATACACATGTGCAAACATTTAATTTCAGTTAGCAACCCGTGGTTATAATCAACTCCAAATCACAGCTGCTCGGGCCCTCAGAGAAATGGAGACAAATGAGAAATTACAGTTCTTGATACATGAAACCAGAAACTTGTTGCAGGATTCACTGTGTGTTTTCTACAATAGAGATGCCTCCGTTGGAGCTGAATGCCCAGTGGGGTTTTGTGTCAGGCTGAGAAGGGATCCTCTCCATCGTTTCATTCCCACTCTGGGTGTTTCTATCATCAGAACATGATCGGACAGGGAAGATCTCAGTAGACTCATAGATCTGCTGGGAAGAGTTCAGCCCACGTTCTCTCTGCTCTGAGGGTGAACGAAGCCCCTCCGTGCTCTGGAATGTGACGGCCCCCATCGCCCCTCTTTTGCTCCACACAAAGGCTCCGTGACGCTGAGAGGGAGGGAGGAAAACATAAAACAGATTTAAAGCAGACCCCAGAAGTCCAGCACAAATGGTCTGACTTTGGAGAAGGAGCGATGCAGCTGTGGCGAACGGATCAACTCCCAGTTCAGAAGCTGCCAAGAGCCGTTTCACATCAAGACTCCTACCTACTGTCAGGAGAGTATACAAAAAGCTGTGAGGCGGGTGTAGGACTATAGCGTTACAATCAGCCCCTGAAATAGTGAGGGTAACTAATAATGGTTATTAACACACGTGGTAACTTGGATTATGATGTAATTTGATCTTAAACATGCTCCACAATATGAGAAAAAAACTAACCTTTAATTGGTGGATGACATTAGAGGATTAATGTAGGAGATTTACTGAAGAACTTTAGGTTACCAAGTCTCACTGAATCCCTGCCAACAACAACTATTTGGAGGGTCTAAAAGGGTCATTAAATGAACAAAGCAGAAAACTGAAGTTTATTTGATGCTACAGGAACTGATTAGAACCAGGTTCTAATCTAGGAGAAGTAAAGCCACAGTGAAACATTTTGGTAACATACACTAACGTTTTTGGCTTGAAAAAGAATATATATTGATTTTATACAACATAATCCAATCCCCACTATCATGTATGGAGGAAATGTCACATGAAGACACCCCTGTCTTGCGTGTGCTACCACAGACCCAGCTCCCTAGACCTGGAGAAACTGAAACCTGGTAGATTAAAGATTCTGGTGAGGCAGAACACAGGGCCATAGACAAAAACAGTAGAGGAACTTAACCCTATTGAGCAAGCCTGTGATATACAGTCTATTCCGGTTAATGGGACCACATCGGCACGCGATGGTTTTGGTCCTAATAACCGGCTGGTCCGATCAAACGAACATGCCCTATGTTACGAGACGGGACGTGCTATGTAACATATTAAATTTTATAAACCTTTATTGTACGATTTACACGTATAGCAAACGAACAAACAAGAACTACTGTTGCTTACCAAACTTTGTTCATTGAAAAATTCATTTGCAAACAAGTTTTTGGAAACGATCTACAACACAATGTATAGGTACTCAGCATGCAAAGCATAATACTGTAAAA
>JAVSBV010000002.1:1832234-1849185 GCA_033117975.1 Parotocinclus spilosoma
GGACCAGAAGGTCCAGGGTTCAAATCCCACCTCTGCCACAGTTGGGTCCTTGAGCAAGACCCTTAACCCACAATTGCCTAAATTGGATCATTTGGATACACGCTCTGGATAAGGGCGTCTGCTAAATGCCGTAAATGTAAACGTAAAATAAACAAGAATACGAGATTTTGAACACGACGAGCTAATATATGAAACAAAGATGTTGAAGTTGTATTTGTCTCTTGAACGGCATTTGGTAAAGGGGTGGTACGCTGGGGCGAGTGGTTAGTGTAAATCTTTCACAGATTCGCCATACTTGGCGAATATAAGTGATGCCCACTGTTTAGGCTCCACATGGCAAATCATGCCATTTCCATGGGTCAAACCAAGGTCATTACAATGGTCGGCTACCGGAATGCGTCTTTGCTTTGCCCGTATTCTAAGTTTATGCTTAATCCAGTCGTGATGTCAAAGTATCGTTTTGTGCGATAATGGATGCACGGGGCACCCCGTAAAAGAGCTGGGGTGAATCCATTGGTGACGGGCTGACACTTTGTTTTGAATCCCCCAGATCTCCCTTTTCCTAAGGAGTACCCGACTGGCTGCCTACTCGGCTGTGTCAACATGACAGACTGTCTCTCGCAGGAGCAGTTCAGAGAGCAGGTTAGTCTTTCAATCTGCTTATTTTTCTGTGTCAGTTTCTTTCTCTGTGTGTGCCGAGAAATCCTTAGAGCCTCAGAACTCGCAGTCATCCCCGTAGAAGCCGCGATAGCTCAGCTTTCCACCCAACCGGCTTCTGCACGTATATGTGTTTGTACGGCTGGAAGGTTCATGCGTGAAAGCGTGAAGCGGCGGCGCTTGAACTGAGCAGCTAGAAGGCACGCATGCCTTCCTGTCTGCCTCCATGCTCCCTGCTGTCTTCTAGTGTAGCCTGAAGCACACTTCCTGCCTCATTTCCTGCTCCCCCTCTGTGACACGGAGGTGTAATTGCTGCTGTGCCGGCTGCGCTTGGCATCGCAAGCGTCCGTCAGTGCTTTATCCAGCTCTCATTGGTTTCACGTTTTACTCTCAACGTGTGGTCTTGGGTCTATGCGGGGTTGTTTTGGGTTTTCAAAAATATTGTGTATTTCAAATTCACGATGTACAGCTGGGGTTACTGTAAGGCTAAACCAGATTGTTGAGTATTTTATTATTCTTATCATTATTTGATCCTGTCATTCCGTGAGCGAGCCAGCAGAGGGCGCAGCGTACCATTTCCTTGACGCTCTCTAACGCACCACGTCTGCCATTTTGACTGCAGTCAGAGTGAAGCAGCCTGCTTAAATATGTCAATGGAAATCCATTACTTTAAGCATTGCCACATTTCCCTGGCCGATTGGCTGCGCCTGCTGAACGTAGATTCGTGCTCACGTTGCCAAGCAGAGGGCGTTTAAAGGAGACTAGACATGGGTGCAATATGGCAACCCAGCTCTGTCCTTGATTAATTATAAATCAATGAAGTCCAGTCCAGCTCCGAGGCCTCTAATGTTTCCCCTTTCATCCAGTGTAAATGTCGAGGTGCCCCGGCCTTAACCGATTCACCAGCGGACCTGGATCTCTGTCGGTCGGATGCTACATCTGCTCTTGGTCAGAACCGCGTTCACATCTGTCATATCGCCTTGTCAGTCGACGCATCGGAAAAGGCAGCTGGCTTGTATCAAGAGCGCCTAAAGAAATTTCTCTTCTCATGGCGGAAAAGCACCTAATGGGTACCAGCATCGGGTCGGATTTGTCTTTGTTTCTGTCCCAATTGGTGCCGGTATGCGCCAAACTCTCGATCCAGGCACAAGCAGAGCTCTTTTGTCTGGCTGTTTGTTTTATCCGAGATCAGCAGTGCAAACATCTGCGAGTGTCACCGCCTGCGTTTCTCACAACCTCTCAGTCATATTAGCTTTAATGAGATATTGACATAGACACTGTTGTCTAAATTATGTACACTCGTTTTCCGCCGATGTATAAATAGGCCTGATGAAACGTAATTGCTCCCTTTTTTATCTCTCGGAGGGTGATTATGTGATGACAGCACCGGAGGAGGCTCTTGTGTTTTGTTTCTTTTTTTTTTCCTCTCTCCACTTGTTTTATTCAGGTCTCCTTGGGTGGAGGAGGGGGAAAGAAATCGCTCTCCTCGAAATGTTTTTCATCCCACAGGCCTGCAGTCTGACTCTGATAATAACAGTGGAATCTGAGCTGGAATGCCCTTGTGTTTGCTCAACGGTTTTTCCTTTTTCCCCCTCACCCGTGCTTTTCTCCGCCCGATCCTTCAGAGGATCGTAAAAATCAGCGTGGAGGTACGGCTCTGCCTCACGCGCCCTTTCATCGTGGCTAGACTAGCAGCTCTGAGCTTTTCCTTAAATCCAGTCTGTGTGGGGGTTGATGCAAAAGGGGGCCATGATAGATAGATAGATAGATAGATAAAAAATGCTCCAAAGAAGCCTCTGCGTGCGTTGCGGATGTATCCGTGATGTCCTCCTTCCCCTTCTCCTTCTCCCACCTCCCCCCCACCCCCCTCCCCGAATGAGAATGAGAGGCTCACTTCCCCACCCACTCAAAGAAAAGAGCTCTGCTGAGCTGGGAACAGCAGTGTACAGCCCCTCGGGGAGGGTAGGAGGGTAGCGGGGGGGTGGTTTTTAGGATGGCGCACATAGACACGCACACACATACCCAGCATATCCCATCTGTTTAGAGGTACTTTAACAGTCTTGCTGCGTTATTACCGAGCGCTAAGATATTGATCCGCTCCACCATGCCTCGGATTAGTGGAAAGGCTCCATCATCTGTCCTTGTTTCTTTCCTTTCTTTATCAGATACACAAACCGGCGTGCTCGGAATGGCCGAGTAGGAGAACGCCAGCACATGCGCTTTTACGTTTTTTTTAACCTGTTCCTGCTTGTACGGCGTGTTTTGCGAACCCTTAATGGGTCGGAAGAACAAAGCGAGTTTGAGACTGGAGATTGTAATTGAGGTCTATTACAATATTAAACGCAGGGAGCGGTGCGAAACCGTGCCAGCGAAACGTTTCTTGCAGCAAGAGCTCTCATTAGACATGTGGTTGGTAGGAAATCCAGTTTTCTGTCCAACACCTCTAGCACAAAGCAAACAAGCTGCCTGTCTGCCAAACCGCAGATAATCCAGTCCCTGCCCCCCAAAAGGAGATACGCCATTCATTGCCGTGTCTCTGGCTCCCTGTTCAGCTGCAGCTGATTGTATTGATCTAAACCCAGAATGGAGCCTTCATATCTTTGTCATTCTGGAGCCGTTCAGCGGCCTGCCATGTCAGGGTGATTACAGGCACATCCATTCTCCTGTCACTGCACCTCGTTCGTAGTCAGCCAGATAGGAGAGGGGGGAAAAAAAGAGCAATTTCCCCATGACTGGTGCTCAGTATTGATCTCTATCAACAAATCCTGAGCAACTTGCTGTCCCACGCGTTTTGTTGGCAGAAAGCTGATGCTCCCGGTTGTGAAAATTGTCTTGTGAGGAGTCATTTATAAATGTGATCTGGACGTTGTATTCGGTGACGCCGTAGGGGGGTGCAGCTGTTTCCCCTATACATTGATTCATTTCATGTGAAAACTGACCACCACGCATTGATGACGTCTTCTGTAAAATCTTATCTCACTGTAAAGCTGCACACAGCACATTGGTTTGCTTAACCCCTTTTAACCCTTTCTCACAAACTTGTCGAGTGTGTTCACCTGCACTGAATAATTCAATAGTCGGATTTGTGCAGTTATCCGATGCCTACAGCTTGATCTGATCTAAAAATCTGATTATGAAATCTTATATAAAAGAGCTGGATTTTATATCGGTAATAGGATTTCTCCTGTTTCTCTTTTTTTGACCTGGCAACCCTGGAATTAAATGAACAGCCGATAATCTGCTATCAAACACTTTGCAAAACCTTTCATTCAGACCGATTGTTTAGAAATCCGATCATTATCTGAGTCCGGAAACCCAGAGGTTACCCGTTATCTGATTATTGACACGTACACATTGATCAGATGTACGACAAAATCAGATCTTATGCAGTTATCTGATTTAGTGGACGTTAAAACACTTGTTGTTGTTGCACAAACAGGCCATCCAATTTCAACCGAAAGGCTCCAATCGCCTCTTGGTAGCTTCCCTGACTAATATACTCTGGTTCAATCATCTGGTTTGGAGGTGCCATACAATTTCTTACATTTCCTAATTGTACTCAATGTTGGAAAATATATTTTTTTTTGCTTCTTCTAACTGTGCCTTTCCTCAAATTTCTTTGCAGCCACTTGTCCAACCACTAATGTGGAAGCTTTAAGAAGCAGCTGGTTAATTTTGAAATAGTCAAACCCAGTACAATTGATGTCAGGTAGAGGACACTCAGCCTGGTGTGTGAACTAGAACGTGACTGGTTGAACCCGAGCAACGCTATAAATACAGCTAGAAAGAAGATTGAATTGATTTGAATTTGCAGGACAAAAGGTATGGAATTTGACAGGGTATGATGACTTTCTGCAGGCACCGTACATCATACGGCATCATGATGGAACACTGCTGTCACTCAGGTACTTAAACCGATCCGTCATCTGCAAATGAACAGAAGCACTATTGTTTGGTACAAGGCAGTAAGTCACACTAGATGACTTGCTTGTGTTAAAAATCCTCGCTGTGCAGTCTTGCCTCAGCTGGCTGCTGATTGCCTGAGCGGTTTTCGGACCTTTATAAAACGTCGATGACCCACCGGTTTCTCAGGCTCTGAAGTTCAAAAAGCCGTTCCTCTGAGACTTCATGCGTTGTTGTGTATTTTTACTAAATCTTCTCCAGCCGTTCTAAGCTTTATCCTCAGAGTCTTGCTGGATTTACCAGTCAGGGTCCTCTTTCCAGCAGACCCAGTAGTGAGATTAGCAGAGGGCCGTTGCCCTTGTTAGTGCAGGTTAAAGTGCCAGCTGATGGCTGTGTTTCCTTGTGTGGTAATGTGATATTTATATGCTGAAGAGATTCTCTCCAGAGGGAGATACACACTGAATGGCTGTTCTGGAGCTCTGCCAAGCTCAGACAAGCCTATTTTTGCTGATCTTCTTCTCACACTTTCTGCCTCTGTATGTGAAGCCTGGAACAGATCGCCCTCCCCCACACACTTGCACACACACAGGCCTGTTTTCCCTGCCGGGCGTTCTGCCACGGTGGAGAGGTCAGGCAGCATGTGATTCTGCAACCCTGTATAGAATTCAACCAGAAGGGTTCTTCACTCACACAGGGACAAGGCGAGTCTTGGAATATCAAGTCGATTTTCCAGGTTGCGTGATTGCACTCAGGGGTGGAGTAGTAAAAATGAATTGTATGACAAGCATACAGCTCGGGGCGATCAGTACCGCAAAGATACACTGATCAAAGAGTTGAATCGTTTCAGCCACACACACTGCAAACGCTAACCACTAGGTGTGGATACAACGGCAAATCGTAAAGGAAGAAAGATCTTTGTGGATTTGAATATGCACTGCTCACAAAAATGAGAGGATGTTTCATTATGCAGAATACTCTTAGGATTCAGGACATCACGGATTCCAAGAAGGACCATGATATTATGAAAGAAATATCATCTGCGTCTGCTAAAACGCTACAACTGGGCCATGGTTAAAACTTTCCTCAAGGCAAAGATCCAAAACATATGTCCAGTAAAATGGTTCGGCGACCATGGAATGAAGCCATGAATATGACCATCCCAGTTCCCTGTCTTAAACTTATTTGGGAACCTGTAGAGTGGGGTTAAAAAGGAGGGTTAATAACTGAGAGCTGTTAAATGATCTGGATAGATCTGGAGACCATGTTCCTCCAGGGACCTTCTACTGAGTACCATTTTTATATTCTATTTGTTTTATAATTTAGTTTATTTGTTTTATTACTCATTGAAATTAGATTTTTAATTTGTTGTTGATTGAAATTATTTACTTAAATTTGCTGTAATTCAATATTATTTTAAGTATATATTTAATTAACATCTAGGCCACCCATGGAGGACGGGTCCCCTGTTGAGTCTTGGTTCCTCCCTTGTAAAAAGCTATATATAAATAAAACTGAATTGAATTGTATTGAGGAATATTCAGATCTCTGAATTATTTATAGACCGCCATGTTCTGCTGACTTTGAGAATGCACAAAAGTACAGTTTACTTGCTTTATCGCAGCACGCAGTTTGTTGTGCGCATGGTTTGTCTGGTGATCTAATGCCTCAGAAGTTTAATATTACGACTTTGCTAGAGTACGGCCGTAACTGTTGCTACAGCAAACCTTTAATTCGCTACCCTGTACTCAGCACAAATGACCAGTTTGCACGGCGGGCCATTTATCAAGGACAGACATGCACTTTGTTATGCTTTATTGAGCATTTTTCGAATAGCAGTAGTTAAGGGTATGCGATTCATTCAACTTTTCTGGAAGTAGCTTAAGTCTCCGAACATTTTTCTCTCAAATGTTAGTCCTGTTCTTCCTGTTATTTTAGTAGCATTATTATATTTCTTTCTGTTATTTAACCTAGTATTTTGAATAGGTATTAATTATATACCTTAATTCTAACATGTATCATCCAAGGAGGTCGGGTCTCTGAGTCTTGGTCCTGCCTGGGTTTCTTTTGGGGAGTTTTTCCTTTCCACTTTCACCTATAGGCTTACTCTATTTGGAATTGGTCTTATGAATTAGAAGATAATCTAAAATGGGGAAATCTGCTTTTATAATACTGCTTTTATCTGCTTCTGTTAAAAGCGATTTTAGAAATAAATCTCACTTGTTTGGTGTAAAATGAGAAATCATAATTGTACAGGGTGAGTCAAAAATCACACCAAACGTCATGTGCCGTGTCATGGACTTTTCGCAAGGGTTGCCAAAACCATTGTTCTTGGTCGGTAGCCGTTCTTCCGACGATCAGTACATGGCTTGTCGTTCACAGTCCGGGTTTCTCTGAATTTGGCTGCGAGCGATGCAATAGTGCTGTGTGAAATTGGTGTTTTTGAACGTTTGAACCACAAGAGATATTGCAGATCTGTTGAGGACGATCAATTTCAGAGACACTTATGGTCTTCTTTGATATGCTACATGGCCACCTTCCCATTGGGGGGAAAAACATATTCATAATAAAATAAAGTGGCTTTCAAGGTGGCGACCATGTTCCGTACACAGCCTAAACGATAGGCCCCTCACCCATTACTTGCTAGGGTATTCAGATGTTATTTTCCTATTTGATCCCGGGTTTCTAGCAAGGCTACTGCAGGAAGCTTTCCTTTTCATGGCTGCTCATTTTGGGATCTTGCTGTTTGTAATATTCATTGCGGCAATATGCGTTGTTAAAAGTGCTGTATTAATAAAAATGGGTTTAGTTTATGTGTATTCATGCTCTGAACCAAAAGTTAAACCTCAGTTCAATGCGATTGTTGGACTTTTATTTCTATCATTATTATTGCTGCAACCTCATAAAGTTGGCAGTTGAATTATTGCATCATGTAGCTCTCGGGTTAACCAATGCTTAACATCCTAACTTCATCCATTACAGCCTCCTGGGAAGACCAATAATTTCACTTAATTATTAAGTGCACCCTCATTCAGCAAACTAAGTATCCGGACTGAGCAGCAGCATGGTATTAAAGTGAAAAATACGACTTTAGTTAAAAAGCACCAGCACTCCATCAGTCTCAGCTGTCAAGACTGACATTCAGACTTGCTCGTTGCTCCATGCGATGTGGAATCCTGAACAGTGTATTTCCAGGAGTGTAATGCTTCCAGTCTGTATTTAAAAAGTATTTTTTTATTGTTTGTTCTGCTGTTGGCTAATCGAGGTTTATCTAAACCGCAAAAACACAGCGTGTTTATCTTTCTCTTACGAGGGTGGCATTTTAACACTGGCCCATGTAATTGCAGAGTAAGTTCTACTCTCTGGTAACATTTTCTCACACGTCTTCAGCTGCTGGCGTAGAGAGAAAGTGCTTGTGTTGGTTGAAGTGATAGCAACAGCTCACATTGTATTCTTTTAGCAGGAAAGGATGATTCATTTCTTCAAGATTTCTTTCTAGGACCATTTATGGTAAGATCGTAGCTACAGTGTTGGTATATGAGAGTTTATATGTAGTGAATATGTAAAGAGTTGGTTGTTGGGATCAAAAGCTTTTTAATACTTTAGTTACCAAGGATAGACCCTGCCAAAGTGTCGTCTAATTCTTCTTTCATTCATTCATTATCTTCCGCTTAATCCACATGGGGTCGCGGGCCAGTCGGTGCCCACCCAGCAACCCTGGGTGCAAGGGCAGGAACAATTCTAGACGGGGTGCCAATCCATCGTAGGGCACGCACATGCAGTCATGCACGCAGTCACACACAAGGGCCATTTTAGAGACACCAATTAACCTACCATGCATGTCTTTGGACTATGGGAGGAAACCAAAGTACCCGGATTAAACCCACGCAGACCACAGGGAGAACTTAGACTCCACACAGAAGGGACCCAGGCCGCTTTACCCTGGGATTGAACCCGGGACCTTCTTTCTGTGAGGCAGCGGTGCTACCCACCGAGCCACCGTGCTGTCCTGTCTAATTATCGTTTCTAAAAAAAAAAGATTGAGAATTTCTATTCTTACTGAGCTATTAAACTAAGTATTAACTCGAGCTGCACCGACTGAAATTTCTTTGCCCAAAGCTGATTGGCGCTTTTTAAACGCATGACCAACCCTAGTTTTCTTTCTGTCTAAGAAATATACAACACAGCATACAGAACATTTCCTGTTTTACTCTTCTTTTTAATGGAAACATTGCTAAAGGATAGCAGCGAGGTTATGCTGTTTGAAATGCGCAAATAAATTTGTTGTTTCTAAAAGTTGTTTCTCCATGGCTTACTTTTGCTATGCGTGTGCAATATTGTAAGCAACACTCACTATGACAAGCTTCCACACTGATGACATGGCTGTACTTGAAATGCATCCCACTTTGGTTGGCTAAGTATCATTCAAAACACAACCAAAATGAACATGCTTCAGCATGTCTCTCAAACAAACCCACATGGGGCTGAGCCAGGTATTGGGTCCTTGCCTGGGTCCTTACTGTGTGAAGTCTGCATGTCCTCCTCGTGCCTTCTTGGGTTTAATCCGGTTTCCTCTAACAGTCCAAAGACATTGATTTAAACTTGAAATAAACTTGAGTGTTGCTGGAATGGTCACTGATGCCGATAGAGGCATTTAATAATCCAAATAAACAAACAAAAAAACACACTAAGAGCGCTGTGCTATGTTTGTGTTGCTGACACCATCAGGGACGGCGCACGTGTAAGAGTGACCAGCCGATTGGTTCGTCTCTATTAGTAACGGATCAAAGGCTGACCGTAATGTAGCCACTGGTGGTTCAGTGGTTAAGGTTCTGGACTATGTACCAGCTACTGACAGATCAAATCGATGGCTCTTCCACCCTGCTGCTGTTTGGCTCGTTAAGCAAAGCTTCCTAACACGACTCAATGCCCTGATGTTGCCTGGAACAAGAGGGTCTGCTAAATAATGGAAATGATTCAGTTATCATACTGTGTAATTGTCCTCAGCTGTACTTCACACAGTCACCGTTCCCCATTCCCGCTCGCTGACTGGGTGAGGAGCACTTTTGCTTGCCCTAATTAACCGAGCCATTGTAGAGTCCAGCAGGTGTTTGGGGAGTCCTGTTGAACTGCTCTACCGTTCCCATGTCCTCCACTCCACTGCTCCATCATTAGTGGCAGTCCCAGCAGCACTCCTACTGTTAATGTAGCTGATTGTCCTCCTCCACAGCAGCAGAAAGCAGCAAGCTGTCAGTCAGAGCTCGGAACTGGCTGTGCGGGTTTCACCTCGTCAGCCTCTGCATCCATCTTCCTGACAGACTGAGTAGAGAGTCTTGCTGGGCCAGAGCGTACAAACTCAATCATGCTTGTCTGGATCTTCATGTCCCTCTCAGACATGACCAAACTCTCATTTCAGAGAAAGGTGCCTCGGCTTTCATTTTACTTACTGTTTCCTGTCTGGAATAGGAGCCGCCTGTGTCTTGGAGACATCATGTTAAATACCAAGGCCATTGGACACCGGCTGTAGTGCGAATATGCAACGTGAAAAATGTAAATATTCAGATGTGATTTTATTTTGTCACACACCCTTTTTTCACCACATGGATCCTATTTGTTCACAGCCAAAAACAGGCAGTTATACTTGGGTGCATCCACTTTTGGAGAAATGGTTCACTATTTGATACAAGGTTTTTGGGATGTTTTGGATCTAGGCTTTCCCAATTAGATTTTCAAAAATATGTCATTTAAAGAACTAGATGCATTCTTCTAATGGGCCTCGACTATGTAAATAAACTAAAAACCACGACTTCAGGATACAAACTTGGGTATGATATTTCTGCTCACTGTAATTAAAGATGGATCCAATACTATTTCAGTATCAGGTCTGATATAGACATCATTCACTCATTGGATATGGGACGGACAGATCCGATCCACAGCAACTTCAGTCTGCAACTGAGTGAGCAAAACAGTATTAGATTTTGGTTTAACTTAAATGTTGTTGTGAGGAGATTTTTTTTTTTTTAGTCTGGACATTCCAAAAAGCAGGACGGCGTTTTATAACCTTAAACAATGCCAACAGTAATAATCATAATATTTAAGAAAATAAAACTATTGTATTGGAATCTGTATTGGCAGTTGTGCAATGGAATTGGATCGGAAATTGTTTTTTGTTTTTGTTTTTTTTATCACAAAACATGTACCGGAAGTTTCCCATTTAAGTTGGGGATACGTTCTGACAAATCTATCGTAAAACAATTCGTCTAATGTACTCATCTATATCTATATCTATATCTATATCTATCTATATTATATATCTAACTATATATATATTAGTACATTAGACTAATTGTTTTACGATAGATGTAGATAGATATATACATATATCTATATATAGATATATATCATAGCGTAGCCTACCATAAACATGCTTCAACACTTCCGTTAATCCACGGTTGGGCAAATCATCAACATAAAGCTTGTTTTATAATATAGATATTGAATGTCATCTAATTTAATGAATGATGTTTTGAAAGTGAAAAACAAAAACAGTTATTCTTGTGACCACTACCGTAAACCTCGTTTCCTCATTTAGCACTGGGAGAGAGCTGGAGAGTAATGCTTACTTGGGGGAGAATCTAAACCAAAAAAATCCGAAAATCGTTTCTGCTCAGTGTGTGTATATGTTTTTTATTGATGTCAAATTTCGTTTCTTAAGTTGAAAGTATCTTAAGACAGGGAGAACCTCTTGATTTATGTGTGTATTTGTGTATGTGTGTATGTGTGTGTGTGGGGGGGGGGGGTCTTGGGTTCAAATCCCACCTCTGCCAAACAGCCACATTTGGGTTCTTAAGCAAAGCCCTTAACCCACCGTTGCTTGAAATATAAGACTGTAGGAGCTGTAGGTTGCTCTGGATAAGGGCGTCTGCTAATTACCACAAATGTAAATGAAATGGATGCACAGCTGTTTGGAGTTGTATTAATGACTATACTGGAACAGTGTTTTCAATTCTTAATAATGCTGATATGACAATAATGCCCAGTGGTTAAGACTTTAGAGTTCCTCCTTAGGAAATTGAGGTCATGTCCCGACAGGCTGCCAGTGTTGTACAAGACTCTCAAGTTTCAACTGTTGTGCTCTCTGGATAAGTATTCACTGAATACTGTAAATGTATTGTCAGCACGGTGGCATGCTAGCTCTTTTTGGACTCGGCTGGGCCTTCCCTTGCCTTTACCCCTTTCCTAGCCCTATTCTGCTTAATGAGGTGAAAGGGGGGGCATAAATAGAAAGCATCCTGCCCGGCCACTCACTCTTTCTTGTGTGAGGCTTTGTGGGAGCACCCACCAGTTCACAGAGGGGCAACGGCTTCCAGCCGAGCTGAATGAAGACAGATGGGCCGTGTTCCAGGGCCACAATCAAAGCAAACATTCACCCCGGCCCACCGACACGCTAATAAACATGGCTCTAATTTCATGTCGGGGGGGTTCCGAGTAAAACCTTGCCATGTCATTTTCTCCCTCTTTTCTTCACCAGGGCGTTTTTCCGAGATTTATTGACAGAAGCTGGATGTTAGGCGAGATTTGCGCCGGTGATGAGATTTATTCCGCTCAAATATGAGGTTTCCGACGGGTCTTTGATATCCAGATGGAGCTCGCAGGCTTTGATAATCCCTGAGGGAACACTGTGGGTTGTGTTCATTGAGTGTCAGGCTCTTCAAAAGGCTGATGGTTTGCTTTGTCGGGGCAGGCAGGATTGTTTCAAGAACAGCTCGAGATGTTATTTTTGTCAATTATGTTAGTTTCAGTCAGTGTGATCTCATAATCCACTCGAACGGAAAGCCACTCAAATTTTACACAAAGAGGCTTACCGAGGAACGCCGTCTTTCATTGACTGTTAACATGGGACTCGCATTTTGTACACAGCTGAACACCAGATTAACTTTAACAGCCATTTCTGACAGAAGAAATCGCCGGGCGTGACAGTCGGAACCGAATAAAAATTCCAGACGCACAGTAGGTTGTTGTGTCTAATGTTTGCGTTGGGCTACCTCTGAGGCCGGCTTGTTTTGTTGGAACACTTGCGGCGTCTGAGGTGAGCTCATATGCAAACCTCTGCGGACTGGAACCGAGCGAAACATCTGGCACGGTCAAACTTTACCACCAAAATAAATGATCTCATAAAATCTCTCATCGCGGTGAAACTGTATTTTCCCCTCTTTTCCCTAACCGTGACTCTCAGCGTATGAAGGGCTGTGAAAGAGTGACTGTGAAGTGTTTCATTCGATTTGATGCTGCCCTTTTACAGCAGGAAGCAGATACAGGGACTCTTTCTAATCGAGCTGGAGAATCCAGCTGCTGCTGGAGGTTTGGCATGGCTGCTTCGGCCTCTTCAGTATGCATTAAGCCAGGCTTTTGTGGCCAGCTTGACTGGCATGTTTGGAAGCCCGTGAGGCTCTAATAGCCGGACATGCATTTCCTCGTGACTGCCGAATAAATTATGTAAACGCACCAGTGCTAGTGTTGGACAGTTTTGTATAATTAATGGCCACTCCAAATTGTCACCAGTTGTTCTTTTATGTGAAGTTGAATCTTGAAATATTAATTAGTCCACAGTTTTTACACTGTGAACAGGAAAGAAGAAATAATGACAATAATGTGGGGTTTTGTTTTTTATTTAACATCTCTTATTTGAATTTGTATCCTGTAGAGTGATTGTGATTATGTGGAAAACAGCTTTAGATTCTCTGGTTTTACTGTTTATATGTACTGCATGTGTTTAAGGTTTTTTTTTTTTTATTATTCTTTAAATTATTGACAAATTCCAAGTTCATATTTATTGGCAGCAATGACAAGAGCGTTTACTCGCTGTAAATGAAAACTAGTGAAAATAAAGAAGCTGTATTTGTAGTCCATTAATATTAATACAATAATGTAAAAAAAGAAAAAGATTCAATTAAATATCTTGGAATTAAAGTATTTTTTAACAAAGCAATACATATTTTTATTTTTTAACTTGAAGTGTAGAAATCGATTTTTCAGTTTTATTTGTACTGCACTTTTTCTTTTATTAAATACGATTTGGTTCAAGTTCTCAGTCAAACAAGTCATGGTTTTAAGTTGAAATCAACTGGACGACTTCTTGGTTCTTCTCGCATCTAAAAGGCTTCTTCAGTTCCGGTTCTGGTAATCAGTAGCTCATTAAGTACAATGATATTATTTGTGATGAAATTCTTCAGATACCGGAAAGAATTGCCTTTGAACGTGTAGATATTTTGATTTTCTAAACATTTTTAAGTGGTCGGGGTTTTTTTTTTGCCAAGTGTTGTGTAGAGATAATTATTGAGTCCGATAAGTCGTATTGGCTTATGGTTCAGGGACATCCTAACAGATGTAACATTGAGTATCTTGATAGCCAATCCATCTGTTAAATTTGTTGTTTCCCTTTGTTTCTTCTTGTTTAAATGTCATGATCTGAATCCATTAGATCGGTGATGCTGAATTTGAGAGACACACTATATTGTTTTATTGATCTGCTCAAGAGAAGTACTTCGCATATTCTTGCCAGAAAGCAGTCCATGTACAGTGCATTTTAATCCCTAGAGATTACAATATTGATTTTGTTTAAATAATTGAGAGGTTAAATCATTATTTCCGAAGAGACTGCTGCTGCAGTGGCTGATTTATGTTTTCTGCTGAGAGAAGGTCCTTTTTGGTTCAACCTTTTATACGCTGGATGGTTTTGTTCCTGTTGAAAAGGCAGAAAGAGAGGTCATATATCCAGTAGCAATTTCTTTTTCATTATTAAGTGTCCCAGCTGGGTTGCCAGCTAGGCGTCTCTTTCACTGTAGCTCCCACGTGGCCTTTGGCTTGCAGGAGATCACCTGCTCAGATTTTTAGCTGCTCTTCCACCCTCATTCATACTCTTACAGATGAACGATTTGCATACGAACTGCTTGACCCTGGCCTGAAGTGAACATTGTCACGCTGGGTTATTTTCCTAACAGGCCTTTTCATCTTGTTTTTTTTTTTTTTCCCTTGGCAAGCTGTGTGAAGGAGAAAAAAACCTCCCACCAGTTTGTGTAAGAGGAGCTGATCTGCTCTCTTTCTCATTACGAACAACTTACTGACTGAGCCCTTTTTGTTTTAAGCTTAACCCCCTTCCTCCCTCATGTCCTTCGCAAAGAGCCTCCACACAGTACTCCCTCTCAATCAAGACGTTGCAAGGCCTTTTGATTTGGTCGAGTTCGAGTGCAGCCAAGCCGACCCGGCTGCCACCGTACCCTATTAGCGCTGTGCCAGGATGCGGGAGATTGCTCGTCTCGCCTCCTAATTGTGGACAGCAGCTGAAAAGCAGTGGCTTGGCAAAAAAAAAAAAACAGGCAGTCTTCCCCGAATTCATTGCTCCTCAGCTTGGTTTCAGTCTAAGCACCCTTTGTTCAAAGACACGGGTGGGCCGTGGCTCTCCAGTCTCATAGTGCTTTCCGGCAAAGGGTCAGCCTCCCTCTGTCACTCTTCAATGTGGACGACATGAATCTCTCATCGCAGCAGTTTATTGCTGTGACACACTGGCAGCTTCCCAGACTGCTGATAAATAAGGTGCTTTCACTTATCTGGCACCTTGTCAGCAGATTGTTGTGTCTGCACAATTTGCTCACTGCCGAAGTTTTGACTGCACGTCCAGTGTTAGTGTGTGGGCTGAGGAAAACTCTCCAGAGTGTTTGGTCCTGCCATGTTTAGCCGAGTGCTCAGAGGGAACGTAAAATATCGCATGCCTTTTCAATTAAGACGCGAGTGCAGGGCTCGCACACGGACAGGGATTTAAGGCTGGTAAATTCCAGAGCTTTAAATCCCAATTAACCAGCAAAAGATGGAAAGCAGAGCCTTAAAGGGAAACGCGTTATTGAACAAACGTGACAAAAACCTGTTTTACAAATGTGTTCTGAACAGGCTAAGGAAAAAATACTCTGACTGCAGTATAAATGATTCGCATGATTATTACTGTTCTTAAATTGCAATCACATACTATGATGGTCCCCTATTAGTTAGATAAAACATCAGTGGCCTGCTTTTTATTTTACAAGAAGCCATTTGGAATTATCTTAGGTTGACTGACTAGCTGATTTTTTTTTTTTCTTCCCCCCATCAGATCAGCCACTGGAGGATTGAAAGCAGGGCCTTAAAGGGCAGCGCCAGTTACTGAAAACATGTAACAAAAACATGATCTAACCCTTCTTTTATTGATCTTCTCTGAATAAGGTCTGACCTTGACATAGGTCATGCGTTATGACTACACCATACGCCATGGAAATAGCTGGGAAAAAACCCATGTGTCCTAAATCATATACACTGCTCACAAAAGTTAGGGGATATTTCATTTTTGGGGTGTCCCCTTATTTTAGTGAGCAGTACGCTTGTGCTATTACTACTATTAAACTAGTACTATATGACTTTAGGTACAGTAACATACTGTAAAGTCTTTTGACGTCCACCAGTGGACACATTTTTTATATTGCAAGAAGACACAAGTTTTTTGGGGGGGCCGATCCACTGTGGTAGTGAGACATTTTTCTGAACTGGACTACAAAAGTCCTAGAACTGCCAGCCCTTAACCCACAATTGCTTGACTTCTATGTAGTCCGATAAAAAGTGTAGGGGGACCTGGTTTAATTGTGATTTTATTTTATTTTTTTAATTTTTTTTTTTTTTTTAGCCGCTGTTCTTAAATAGACTGAATTTGCATTTGGTAATTCTACCATTGCTAAAACAGGGGGACATCTAATCTAATGGTGGCCTAAGACTTTTGCACAGTGTAGTAGCCTAATGTTATTGTGATCAATTGTGGGAAAAATCAACCTAATATAGACTCCTGGGCTCAAAACAATGGAGGGCAACATTGCCGGTCCTTTGAGTTGCAGCGCAGTCGATCCCAAATCAAGGATCTATGTTCACCAGTTTTTGAAAGCAGATTTATAACTTGCAAAGTGTTTCTTGACAGATTGACCAATAAATTCCAGTGACACACAAGGAGGTTGGTATAATAACATAACTGCATGTGTGTCACTGGCATTTTGATTGGTCAATCTGTAAAAGAAACACTCTTTCCAAATAAAAAAAATGGTGTACATACAAAATAAAGTCGATTCCGGTTAATGGGACCAGCCACTTATTCGGACCAAATCCTAAAGTACCAAATCAAATCCTGTTAAATATGTGCAATGTTATTCGCTTATTTGGACCAAAATTCCACTTAATGGGACCGAAGAATATGTACAGTATGTAATATTCGTCAAGAAACTGGACGAATGAGCCTCTGGCACCACTACCCGAAAACTCCCGAGTTTCTCCCCAGCCCTCTACTGCCACCTACAGGTCTTTGCCTAACATTTCCATTTAC
>JAVSBV010000002.1:1885173-1901470 GCA_033117975.1 Parotocinclus spilosoma
TTATACATTTCCTGTAGTTTCTGGTTGTATTTGAACAAAGAGGCAGATAAATAATGATAAATGGTCACTATACCATTTGTTTTTTTTGTAATACCCTTTCTAATCTAATGGTGGCCTAAGACTTTTGCACAGTACTGTATATAATAGATATAGTAATAGTTTAAATTCTTAGAAGCTACTTTAAATAAAACAATATAATAATACGCTGCCGATTTGTATTAATTTACCATTCTTTTTTCAATATAGAAGCACATGCAGTTGTTTTTTCGGTTTCTCAGACTCCCTTTTAATGCCTATGGCTTTCAGATGGGACGGTATAAAAGCTGTAGGTGTTACAGTGATCGATGATTTTGCCTCCACTGTCTATAAACAGACCTAGTAGCAACTGTCTAATAGCAACCTAAACATGAGTCACTTTCTGAGCAAATGGATATCGATCTTCACAGCCTCAGACTCGGGAGGGGAGGTGTGAGCTTCTGTTTGGAAGGTGGAATTAAATTTGGATTCTTTTGTCTTGTGAAAATCTGGATCAGCTGAACAGACCACATCTCTGGAGGTGATTGTGTGACAGTTTATGCATGCAGGCCACTGCCCGTCATTCTATAAGCTTTCCATATTGTTACTTCAGCATTTGTTTTTCAGTGCATGAACACTAAACACTTCTTGGTTGACTCATCTGGGTTACGGACGCTGTTTTTTTGTTGGCGGCCTAACTCTTCAGTTCAGATCAATTTGGCTTCCAGACACAATTTCTTTTCCCCAGTCTTGTTTCCTGTCAGGGCTGTATACTCGAGGTAAAATCAATTATAGAGTCTGAGCACTCAGTTCCAGTACTCTTACCCGCCTCACATCAGGCCATTAATTGAACAAGGTAGTCGATGTTCACACTGTGAGATGGATCCACCTTTTCTCAGTAATTCTCCGTAGCCCCCTCGATACCTCGTAATGAGGACGGAAAGCACAAACGTTTTCTGTAAATCAGGTACTTTACAGTCTTTCCTTATGCTTGGACTGAAACAGTGTTTTTTTTTTTTCTTTCTTCTCTCTTTACAGATGGAGTCTCCTGTGTCTACACCAGCTCCTTCTCAACTCCATCTCTTAGCCCCTATGGGAAACTCTGACATCGCCTCTCCGTGCGAGCAGTTGATGGTGCGCACACGCTCGGTGGCTGTCAACACATCTGACGTGGCTCTGAGCACGGAGCCCGAGTGCCTGGGACCCTGTGAGCCCGGCACCAGCGTCAACCTAGAGGGCATCGTGTGGCAGGAAACCGAGGACGGTAAGTACTGGAGGAGCGCGTTTGTTGAAGCGTAAATGGTGTTAGCGTTGATGTAACTCTTCATGTACTAACATTAAGCTATACTATGTTACAGGAGGCCTAATGGTTTGGTCATACCGAGTACGGTTTTGTCACGCGATGTGATTTTTTTTAATGTAGTGGCACCAATACGATGCCATGTTTTTTGTCTAAACAAAACTCTGAAAACGGCCTGTTCACTTTTGCTTTCTGTAGTTTCCATTCTGTTAGTGGAAACTTCGCCATGTCTATTTCACATTATCGTTCCTAAAATACTCCCAACTCAAAGACTTGAACGAAGATCAGTTGTATATAGTTATATTATATATAGTATAAAACTATATAAATCTCTCTCTTTCTCTCTCTTTCTCTCTCTATCTATCTATCTATATCTATCTATCTATCTATCTATCTATCTATATATATATATATACACACAAATATTATATTTTGTAATATCCATGTTTTTATAGTTCTTCCTGACAGCCGAGCTCTGATTGGTCAGACTGATGTAAAAGATTTTGCTGTCTGTCAGTTTCAGACCTGGCGTGACAAAAATCAGTAATATAATATCATATACATTTTTTTAGTTGGTATTGTTTTTTTGTTGTTGTTGTATTACGACTTGACTGACAGTATTGTCCAAAAGTCTTAGGCCACCATTAGATATACGGTTCATAAATATTTTAATGATGATCAGTCAAAAAGGTTTGGGTCCAATCATAGACAGTATATTATATTTGGTCATTGTACCGCTGACGAAACACCAAATCTAATGGTGGTCTAAGATTTATGTTATTTGTAAAAACTTTGTAATTTCTGTGGAATTGCTAAAGGGAAGGTTTCGAGTTCCAGTCCCAGTTTCACCAAGCTGCCACTGGCGTTCAACTGAGCAGTACCCAAAATCCTAAATCTGCTCTTTTTAGTTGTAAAATGCCCTAAATAAGTGCAAGTAACTGTCTTAGGCTTCTTCTCTAAAAGGTAGTTGTGCCTTTTCTGACTCCAGGCAAACTCCTCGGCTGAGTTGTTATTGCTATCGTAATTGTTTAGGTGGTTCACCCGTGGCAGATGGAAATTAACCAGATGAAGAATGCAGGCATCATTGAATTCGGAGACCTGATGATTCTTGGCGTGGACGTTGTAAAATGTGCATTCTAACATCTATTTCCTTATCATCAAAGCCACAGTCTTTCATGCTTCCTTCCTTTGTAAAAGCACCTTGAATGAAATCGCATCCAGAAGGCTAGAAGCTGCCCACCATGTTCCCACCGGTATCCTCTGAGCAGCAGCATCATAAAGGAACCTCATCTGCATTCAGTGTGTCTCTCTGCACCTCGTGTTTGCTTCTCTTCTGCTGTAGGCACAGTGCCTCTGATTCAGCCTGCTCCTCTTTCTGGCCACTCTGGTGTTTTCCTCTGCGATTGAGGTTCAGGAACAGAACCACAGAACAAGGTCGAACACGTTCCCAGCCCCGGGCGGGACTGGTGACGGAAGCCCTACACCTGATTTTAGCTTACTGTGGGAGGTAGTTAAAGCCTGCTGCTTGCAGCCTCCTCTCATCTGTTTGTCCTCATGGCAGTGGAGGAGACCGTCTGCTCGGCATGTGCTCCACTTGATCATCTCGGTCTCTTACCCGAGCCGCTGCTTCATCCTCCAGGATGCCTCTGTCTGTTTGAAGTTTGTTCCCCCCACACCCCCTCTTTATTGCGGAAGCGGGCAGATCTGTATCTTAGTGACTGTCTGCGGGGGTGGAAGAGGAGCAGAGTGAAGGTTCTGAGGCACTGCGGTTTGATCACTTATGGATGCAGCAGTCTGAACACATCTTGAGACATGCATTTGGTTCTGAAGGGGGTTTTTTGTAAACGTCCTAGATTTGGGCTTGTTTTGGTTTCAAGTTATTTAGGTTAGGCAGTTTTGGAATGTAGAGAAACGAAAGTTCGAAAGGAAGAGCAAGTCAAGTGGAATGGACACGTCAGCTAATTTGGAGCTGTGGTCGACTTTTTGCATAAAATCACTTTAGTCATCGGGTAGTTTTAACCAGCTGCACAGACTTGGACACAGATTAAGGTTGACCTCAAGAAGTGGCGACGTTTGCTCGGTTCTGTTGTCTTCATCGCTCTGGATGACGATAGACGCTTTTATGCTAAACCACAGATAAATGGACCAACAGTGAAGACCTGGAATTACTAAACTTTACTGGTACACTGGACTGTGGTAGCCTAGCGGTTAAGGTACTGGCCTCTGGACCAGAAGGTCCAGGGTTCAAATCCCACCTATGCCAAGCTGCCACAGTTGGGCCCTTGAGCAAGACCCTTAAACCACAATTTGTTAGGATTGTAAGACTGTATAAGTTGTAAGTCGCTCTGGATAAGGGTCTCTGCTAAATGCTGTAAATGTAAATTGAATTTAAATAATATAAAAACAGGCGCACAGCTTACAAGCTTACATTTTTTACTGTTCCTACTGGTTCCTACTGGTGGTGCAAAGGCAAACCAAAAAAAGTCTCTGGAACAAATGTAGTTCTCAGTGGGGCTCCGCATGGGGTATCTTAAATTAGGCTCTGGAACTGTTTAGTGCCAAAGTGAATAATGCTGTGTTGTAAAAAGCACTATGTAAATAAATAAGACGTTACTAGCTAAAACTAGGTTCAGCTTGTCAAGTAAATCGATGTTCTTTCTCAGATTCGTTTTGTGAAAGGAGACCGCATCGATTTGTTTCTACAAAGGCGGGCATGTCTGTCCTGATTTGGCTTGAGTGTTGATTTCTCAAATTCGAACTTCTATTATCTGCATCTTTACTTTTTGTTCTTAAAAGTTTTAATTTGAGCTGGTCCCGTTTCCTGGACTTTACAAACTCCAATTAATATGGTGTTTACGGGTGACACAATCCCAAGAAATGGGACCATTTGCATTGTTGGCCATTGTTGCTGTTTATGCTTGATGCTAATGAATCTTTTGAACACCAGAGGGAGCAATCTTTTGTTCTTAGCGAGTTTGTTTTACTTTGATTTGTAGCAATAGCACGTTTGATTGCTGTAACGTTTATTTAAATTTTTTTTTTTTTTTTTTTATTCAGGCGACTACAGTTTTGTTTGATCTTTTTGTATTATTTAGACATTTTAAAAAATGTAACTTTGTTTATATAAATATGGTGAAGTTACTGTGGAACACCAGGCACCACTACAGGAATAAAAAAAAACAAACAAAAAAAAAAACGCCTCTTATCGAGTGTAAAATAAATAATTGAAGAAAGAAAATCGAATTGTAAATTCAGTATCATGACTCGAATTGAACCGTGAGCAGTGTGTGTCGTTACACACCTATTGCTGTGAGCATGGGATAATATAAACTCCTCTTTGCATGTCTCATAATTTGAGACAATTTCATTTTAGAGAAGTTTGATTCAATAAATTTAATGACGAATTATTTCAATTAACATCTAGGCCACCCAAGGAGGATTGGGGGGGTCACCCCTTTTTAAGTCTTGGTCCTTCCCAGGGTTCTTCCTTCTATATTCAGGGAGCTTTTTCCTTGCCACTGTAGCCCTAGGCTTGCTCAATTAGGGATCTGCCTTTTTAGATAATATAATATTGTAATATTGTAAAGCTGCTTTGACATGATGCACCATTGTTTTAAAAAAAAGTGCCATATAAATAACTCTAACTTTGGATTTAATTAAAATCTATCCAGCTCATATCAGGCTGGTCTTCCTGTCAGAACGTAGCCTCAAACAATACTCAACTTTTGGTTTTGCTCCAATACGCGGCCTCGAACGCGGTCTGGATTTGGTAGTTTGCTTGAAACAAGTGTAACCTGAAGTGTTGAAGTGAACACTGATGCCTTCAAGCCACTTGAGCATTGAGATGTGTTGAGAACACCTTTCAGTTTTATATAAAGCTAAAAATGTGGCGAGACAAACAGACGTGTAAAAATACAAAGGAAAGAAAGATTGCGTTAACACAATGCAACGTGCAAAGCAGCCTGTTGTTTCTAGATGCGAGTGTTGATGTACTTTGTGCCAAGTAATTTTCAGCTTTACGGGTGAAATCCAATGCACTCCAGATCTCCAAAGCTTAAGGCTAAGCCTGCTTAATTAACTCGGATGATGAAATGAGAAACATTCTTCGGCTCGCTCGTGTCTAGTTAACTCCACCAGGAAAAACGAAACAAAGTTTCCCCGTTTTGTTAGGGTCTCTGTAAACCATAGGATCATTTAAAAGAGCAAACCGATTTCAGCCTCTGACGAAACACTAAGGCTCAGATTGAGGTAATGTTTCAAGCCATCACCATGACACAAATCCCCTTGGCAGGAAGCGAGAGGCACACCAGGGTCATGTTGGTGTCTCATCCAGCCATGGAAGCCATGCATGCTGATGCCTCCAAATGTCAGCTCTAAATCTTTACTAAGTTTATTGCTCTTGAAGTGGAGCCCAGTGAGGGCCTGGTGCCAGGAAACAAAGCCACGCCGGGTTGCTTATGCCTGTACACTGATGTCAGTGTCGGCTTTACACTCGGCATGTTCCCCCACAGTTCCTTCAGTCACTTGAGCATTATTGTTATGCTTCACTGTTCTTTGTTTGTTGCCATTTTTCCTCACAGTACAAGCGCTGGGGTTTTTGTTTTTCTCCAGTAGCTAGAGATTCATAAAATTCTAGGGACTGTCGAGAGAACTCGAGCCTTGCTGTCTGTGTGTGTCTGTGTGTGTCTGTGTGTGTCTGTGTGTGTCTGTGTGTGTCTGTGTGTGTCTGGAGTAGGAATTGAAAAATGTTGAGATTGACAGTTCTGAACTACACCATCTGATGCAATTTTTGAACACCAGAGGGCGCAATTATGTATCATTTAAAGCTCCTCATTTATTTAAATCGTCGCATACTAAAGATTATTTTATAGAAATGGAAGCTTTAGATCATAATAGTTATTTTGAAATACAGTCAATTCCGGTTAATGGGACCAACCGCTTATTCGGACCAAATCCTAAAGTACCGAAAAAAAATCCTATTATATACGTGTAATGTTATTCGCTTATTTGGACCAAAATTTTCCTTAATCGGACCAAAGAAGATGTACAGTATGTAATATCTGTGAAGAAACTCACTACCCGGAAACCTTTACTGCCACCTACAGGTCTTTGCCTAACATTTCCATTTACTACAAACAAAGCCACAAGTCGCCACTTAGCCACAGCTAAAGTGCGTCAGATCACACTGGATAAGTTCTTCAAACGTTGACTGGAATTTAGTTAAGAACTTGTTTTTTACAGTATTATACTTCGCATGCTGAGTACCTATATAGTGTGTTGTAGATCGTTTCGAAGAACTTGGTTACAAATGAATTTTTTTCGTAGCAACAGTAGTTCTTGTTTGTACGTTCGCTATACGTGTAAATCACACAATAAAGATTTAATAAACATTAAATATGTTACATAGAACATCCCGTCCTGTAACATAGGGCATGTTCGGACCAGCCGGTTATTAGGACCAAAAACGATCGTGTCTCGATGTGGTCCGATTAATCGGAATCGACTAAATTTCAAGAATATTAAAACAAAGAAATGTCATTGCTTTATACAGTGGTGTCGAGTGGACTTTGTTATGAAGGGGCTGATATTAAAATGGTAAAATTGTGAAGCAGCATTGCTATGGGTGAAGGTTCTAAATCAAATGTTGAATGGCTATATGGCAATAATGCTGAATAAAATTTGTAGTAGAATTGCTTAGAGACATTGAATTCAATCAGTCTTAGATTACCATTGCATTTTTTATTTTAGCAATGACCATATATAACATGTGGTCAATGACTGGATCCAAAAATTTCAAACTTGGATTCGTCACTCCATAATTCTTTTCCACTAGTCTTTATTTCAATCTTTGTAAGCTTTAGTAAAGCTTTGCACTATAATTTCTTGCCTCCTATCCTTCCATCAAAACCATTCCGGTTTGAGCTTGCTCAGACTGTAGAAGGGTCAACTTGGTATCCCAATGAAGCTCCCAGATGCTGCTATTGCTCCAGTCTAAGGGGAGGGTAAGGGTTCCTAAACACTGTAGCTACGGTGGCCTATTGAACCTATTTTTAATCTAATGGTGGCCTAATACTTTTGCACAGTACTGTATAGCCCCAGAACTGCCACTGCCAGGTTAGTCATACACATACACCATAGGTTAAAGCGAGAATTCAGACAGAGGTGGTGACTGTACTGCACTGCATTGTAGTACCATTAATGGAAGAACTATATTTTTCACACAGTTGGAAAGCCATTACATGATTTGAAAAACAGACATGGAATAAACCATCTTTCTACAGTATATGAGAACAGAAATCACAATGTGATGATCGCAGCTAGTAGGCTATATAATTATCCCCAAATAAAACTAGACCTGCTCATCTTAAGCTATTGGTGTGTACAAGGGAACTACATTTTAGTGCTGGATTAGCCAACCAATATTTCAGAATTCTTACATGCAACATGAAAACATGAAATGTGCCTATATGGACATATCATGTCATAAACAACAAACAATACAAACTAAAGGATTAACAATAGCAAGTACCACAACAGCATCAGTCCTTAGATAGGGTGATCAGACGTCCTCTTTTTCCCAGACATTTCCTACTTTTGAGACCTAAAAAAATGTCCGGGGGGAATTTTAAAATCGTCCGGGATTTTCGACTGCCTCAAACATAATACATGCACAGTGCATTGTGATTAGAATTGTAGTTCCATTCCAGGTTTCTCTGTATCACAAATTAGTCGTCCTTCTCCTCAAATCTATCTACTTTGCATTGTGTGTGTGTGAAGAAGAAAGCGTGGGCTTGCCAGTCAACCCCCGAGGGTTTACAAGCGAAAGCACATGGGTGTCCGAAGAGTAGCCTTTTCTTTGTTTATTATTCTTTTTTTTACTTAGTCTATCACTATTTTACTCAAAAAATGTCAGTGTATGTTTTTGTTGGTGAACATATGTTTTTGTTAGTGTACTATATTGTTTTGTGCTGTTCAATAAATGCAATTTTTACACAGACACCATGTCATTTGTGTCATATCATACACCGATGCCCCCCCCCCACCCCAAAAAAGAAGGTGTCCTCCTTTTCAGAAACCCAAATCTGGTCACCCTATCTTTAGGTATTAAGTTAGAACTGTCCAGAGGTAAGACTAACATAGCCCATGTATTGTATTGCATTGTCTCTGACCTGGTACAATGTGCATTGCCACCTGCTGGTTATTCTCAGTCTGCAGCGTTTCTCAATCCAATTTAACAGTTATAAAGTAATAAAGTAGGCCCAGTGCTTTAGTTATTTGAACTAGACATTAGGCCAGACTTTTTTTATTGCTTGTTTCGTGCATCCACCGATGATCATATTTAAAGAATACACAAGAAAAGTTTATTTTGATGTTTCACGGATCCACCGCAGTACTAATGGTTGAAATAAAAAAAAAAAATGTATTATTATTATTATTTGTTTTTAGCTTTTTCCGGCGTTTAGAGAGCCAACGGTGCTGTTCTGCACATACATTTTTTTTCCAGATTTACTTTAATTTAATTGTAGATTAAATACATAAATAAAATAAAATAAAAAATTATTTTTATTTCTACCTTCTTCCTTGTATTGATTCCACATAGTCCTCAAGAAATTGAAAAGTGCTAAAAAATAAAGATTTAAAAAAAAAAAATGTTCTCCCTCCTCAGTAGATTCTTCAGTAGGGACATCCGAGGAACAAGCAATTCAAAAAGTCTGGCCTAAGTTGTTCTATGTTTCCTATTAGTGATATTAGTGAAAAGTGAAAATTAGTGATATTGACTACACTATATTTATGAATTGGCCTTCATTTGAGTGGATAAATACATTGTCTGAATTTCAGAAAATTTTGGTGTGTTAATTATGGAACTGCTGTGTGAGTGTGTGTGTGTGTGTGTGTGTGTGTGTGTGTGAAATAAAAATGTGACAAGAGAGGTGGGCTACATGCTAGTCTTGTGGCTAAGGCCAACCAGGTCTTGGATCCACACCCGACCAGAATCAACCGTGACTCGGACCTGCCCCCAGACAGAACCGAACATATCTGAGACCCATGCCCGACCAAAATCTCATTGGTCTCATGCTCATTTAGTATCCAATCATTGCGTTGGTTATATTTTAAATATTCTGACCATAAGATTGTGTGCATTTTCGCCTGCTTGCCTTACTAAGTATAGTCTTTGTTTAAGGGCAGATTAAAATGTTATTTTGTTTTCACATTTAATACCAAAAATGGATATGAATGAATGTTGTTGGCTACATTCCCATGGACTCTATGTGGTTGCTTCTGATTAAGTTTGAGAGAAAAATGAAAACAGAATCATCACCATCATTTATTACTAAAGTTACACTAGCTTAGTTTGACTATGACTATAAATAATATACAGTTTAGTCTAAAGCTATTAACATTCATTTATTAATGCTAATGTTTTACAAAATATGTGATGAAATGTAATATTTTTAAAATATACAGCACAGTGCAAAAGGCATTCTGTATTTTTCAATTTACATTCTGCATTTCCAATCTGTGGTCTGTAATCTGTTTTTCTTTATATAGTACTTGTGTTAGTCCTCTAATGGTCACAGTCTAGAACAGATCAGGTACTGATTGGGTGATGGGTCAATCTCAGAAGCAACACTGACATGGTGTTGATGTGTTAGTGTGTTGTGCTGGTATGAGTGGATCAGACACAGCAGTGGTGCTGGAGCTTTTATACACTGTTCACTGTCATTTTATTGCTCTACCTCAGAGGTAAAGCTCTATCTGTTTTTGGACAGTTTATGTCAGTCATTCTTTAATCCTTCATCAATGCTCACAGGATGCTGGTGCCAGAACATTTTTGGCTAGTGGTCCTTTTTCAGTCCAGCAATAACCCGAGGTGATTTAAAACTCCAGCAGCACTGCTGTGTGTGATCCACTCTTACCAGCACAACACTCACTAACACCATCACCACCATATCAGTGTCACTGCATTTCATAAGAATGATCCACCACCCAAACAGTACCTGATCTGTGCTGGTAATGTGGTTCTGGCCATTAGAGAACAGAGTACAGGGAAATAACAAAACATGTAGAATGTTGTGCTCTTACTCACACAGAAACCTGGCTCTCGACCAGCACACCAGATTCCATCCACAGGGACCACACATGGGCTTCGAGAAAGAACAGAGCTGGTGGAATTTGCATGTACACGAACAACAGGTGGTGTTTAGACGTAGAGACTGTCGAAACACACAGTTCAGCTGATACAGAACTCCTGATGGGGAAGTGCAAACTCTTTTATCTACGTTGGAGTTCAGTGTAGAGTCTATACCGGCTGCAACCATGCTGGGGCTGCACGTTGGGATACCGTCTTCATCGTATCCGCCAGTTTCAACCTGCACCTTATGGACTGTCCTCGCCAAGTACCCTTAGCATGTTACTCGTCTGATGAGGACAGTAACGTCCTTGAACTAGTCTACAGAAATGTGAGGGACACCTACAATGCAGTTTGGACAGTCAGACCTCGTTTCTGTATTCCTTTATCCATGGTACAGACAGTTCTTCAAGCAAGCACTCCCTAAAGCTGGCTATAGTGCATTTGGCCAATAGATGGATTAAAGCTGGAGTAATACTCCACCACCGCAGACTCCTGGCGCTTGTGGGAAGGCCTGCGACACATCACCTATTACCAGCAGAGGAGCAGGTTTGTCACAACTAGCCATGCCACACTGCCAGATGAGCCGAACCAGATCCACACTGGCTTTGCGGGCCTCAATGTCGACCAAGAGAGAAGAGGTTTTTGGCAAGGGACAGCACACAGGATACAACACTCACTGCGGATGCATGTACGGCTCCAAGGGGAACAAACCCACGGAAGGCAGCTGGCCCAGAAAACATCCACAGTAACGATACACACTGCTTACGATTTGAATCGTTTCGATTCACAATTATGAGGTGCAAACAATTATGAAGTGCAAACAATGCAAAACAATACACATTTTCGTGTATAGGCTTTTAAAAACTTTAGTTCCCTGCAATGAAACTAATTTTGAACTACATGAAACTACAATCCTTAAACTGGAGATCACAGTAAAAAACAAATATATTAAGTCTGTTTATTTTGCTTTATTTATTATTTAATAATAAATATTTATGCTTCACACTTTTGCCTCCCTCGTTGGCTAGGCTGAGACCCTGTTATCATGTTTGGTATTTCAAACATCTTTTTATATCAACTGTACGTGAATAGCAAATATCAATATATCCAGTTTCCATTGTACAATGGAAGATTTGTTGTATATTTCATATATTTGCCAGTCTTTTGAATTATTTCTATAGCGCCTTCTACAATGGAGTATTGTCTCACAGCAGTTTTACAATGTAACAATATTTTCTATTTCCTAGGGCCAGAGGTGGGGGACTCGAGTCGCGATTTTAAGGACTTGAGACTTGCTTGATGAACATTGATAAAAGACTCCACTCGACTTGGACTTGGTATTCATGACTTGAGACTTGGCACAGATAACTCGAAATGACTTGTATTTATCATTAAATGTTTGTATTTTGTACATACTGAGAGGAGATATATATATGTATATATATGTTTTACTTATTATTTTTTTTTTTTTCAATGATTGGGGGATTTTGTTTTGTGCGTAAACCTGGCAACCCATCAGAACGCGGCAGACCAGCAGAGTTGATGATTGCCCTTATGGATGCGGCTGCTCCTAAAATAGTGAAATTTGGATTTAAGGAGTATGTAGTCGATGAGAAGAACAAAAAGCGAACAGCAACGTGCAGGGTTTGCAGTACCAAAATCAGCGACAGGACCACTACAACTTTAAACTTCATTCGCCACTTCAAAACCCACAGAGAGAGGTAAGTGACTGTCTGTTAGTGACTGTAAGTGACTGTCTGTACGCTCACTAGCTAACAGAACATTAGCAAGTTAGGGCATAATAATTTGAATGACTTGACTTGAGACTTGCTTGACTTTATAGCAGGGACTTGACTTGACTTGCTTGAATTTTTCCACAGTGAATTTGGACTTGCTTGAGACTTGAAGCTTAAGATTTATGACTTGCACATGTGTGACTTACTCCCACCTCTGATTGAGATAACCTTGTATATATATACAGTATGTCACAAAAGTGAGTACACCCCTCACATTTTCATGTCTATTTTATTATATCGTTTTATGGGACAACACTGAAGATAAGACACTTTGATACCATCTAAAGTATTCAGTCTACAGTTTGTAACAGTATAAATTTGCTGTGTCATCAAAATAACTCAGCACACAGCCATTAATGTCTACAAAAAAAACAACAAAAGTGAGTACACTCCTAAGTGAAAATGGCCAAAGTGTCAATACGTTGTCTGGCCACCATTACTTTTAACCACTGGCTTAACTCTCTTGGGCATGGAGTTCAATAGAGCTTCACAGGTTACCACTGGAATCTTCTTCCACTCCACGATGACTACACAGAGCTGGTGGATGTTAGAGACCATGTGCTCCTCCACCTTCCATTTGAGAATGCACCACAGATGTTTAATAGGGTTGAGGTCTGGAGACATACTCAGTTTTTTTTTAGCAAGGCAGTGATGTGGATGGAGATGAGTTTGGAGTCGTTATCATGTTTATAATGCTGCCCTGCGACCCAGTTTCTGAAGAGGGAGGATCATGCTCTGTTTCAGTATGTCATAGTACATGTTGGTATTCATGATTCCCTTAATAAACAATGAACTGTAGCTCCCAACAGCCGGCAGCACTCATGCAGCCCTGAACCATGTCATTCCCACCACCATGCTTGACTGTAGGCAAGACATACATAAGTTTATATAGGTCTCATCAGACCTATGGTTCCAATAATACATGCCCTTAATTTGCTTGTCTTTAACAAACTGTTTAGAATCTTTTTTGTGCATCCTCTTTAGAAGATGCCTCCTTCTGGCACGACAGCCATGCAGACTATGTCTTTGGGGGACTGTGACTGTGGGGGGAAACCAAAGTACCCAGAGTAAACCCATGCAGAGGACATGCAGACTCCATACAGAAAGGACCCAGGCCACTCCACCCTGGGATTGAACCTGAGAAGTTTCAAATTTCATGCCAAATATCCTAAGTCATTATTTTAAAGTAGCCAAATGTTAAAATAACTATAATTGTATGTACCAAACAAACAACTGCTAATGGTTAACAGGCCTACCTAATAAACTGCTAACACTCGTGCTAATAGCTCACTCCAGAGTGTCTGGAAACCTTAATGAATAGCATCATTATATGATCAGTATTTCCTAGTAGCCAAACAATTAAACAAAATACTTCATAGCAACCATCAAATGATGTAGCTCTTTAGTAAGTTAAGTTAGTTAATAGGAAGAAACGTGTTAGTTTTAAACTAATTTATTTTAATGGTTGTTTGTTTTTTAAAGACAAATACAGCTTTCGTAGGCGTAAGTGCGACCTGGACAGGGCACCAGTCCATCACAGGACCACCAAAGTCTCTGCTGTAGCAACGTCCCTGTCCAGGAATCATGCCTGCATGGGATGCCCAACCTGGCTTAAAGACACTGCCAGGCCTGCATCATTAAATATGATTTATAAATGATATAAATTCTAAATTATTTTTGAACTTGTGAATCATACACACGCGTGTACGCTCACAGATGTGGATTTATTTCCCCTTTTTTAGGTATGTGTGCTGACTCATTAGTGAAACAGGCCGATTTCATAGGACACACCTCGCACCTTATTTATATTCAGTCATATTTCATAACTTTCCAGTTACCTCCTCTAACCTGCCGCTGCTGACGGTGTGGCATGGTATGCATTAAGGTGACACTTGGCACTTGGTCGATCCCCTAATGATCCCAAAGTAAGCTACTTAAACGGGAGCCATGTGTTTCCAAAGGCTAGAGAGAGCATTTGAAATGTAAAAGGTTTCTGCTTTCTGTTAATCAAAGGCCAAAAGCACCAGTTGCTTCATTCAGAGAGGGTTCAAGGACTTTTAGAGCCAACCAAAATCACTGTTGAGTGCCTGAAAAATATACTGCTCACAAAAATTTGGGAAATACCCCCTAATTTTAGTGAGCAGTGTGATCTTGATCATGATTTTGATCAAGTATAAAGGAGCTTTCACGGGTGTAGCTTTAAGTTAACCTAATGCATTACAATCATTTAAAAAGGGAATTTTAGGAAACATTAATGCAACAATATATTGATGTTTCATAAAAATGCATTTAAAGACAATCTAGAAAGAGTGTGTCCTGTAAACTCGCTGATTACTGTTTCACAGATAAAATCCTGATGCCACCTATAAGAAGAAAAATAGGACAGTGATAGCCTAGCGGTTAAGAAGGTCCATTCTTAAATCCCACCTCTGTCAAGATGCCACTGTTGGGTCCTTAAGCAAGACACTTAATCCACAATTGCTTGGATTAAAACACTGTATCAGTTGTAATTTGCTCTTGATAAGGGCGTCTACAGTATTAAATTACATAACTCTATAAGTAAATACAATACATCTAATGTTAATGCTAAAGTAAATGCAAAAAACACTACTGGGGTAGTCTGGTTGGTAGCATAGGATATGACCTACCCCAAGGAGCACAGAGATTGTGGATCCTCTCACAAGGTGAACACACCAGCCATGCAAAGACACGTATGAACCAGCATTCTACTTCGAAGCCACACTTGTTTGTATCCAAACTCTGGCAAAGTTAAGTCTGTCAGTTAAAGAGTTGCAATTCAGTTCCTGGAAGCACTGTCCAGTCGTGTGAGAAGTTCAGAGTTGGTGTCCATTTAGAGTTGGGTTGGTTCGTGCTTCATGCTTAAGAAGGTGTGTTTCTGGATGTTCTCTACGTTAGAGCCTACCAAGTGTTCAGGGTGATGGCTGGGTTTGGGACGTGATGCTGACCAGGTTTGCCCCCATTTTTTCATCTATGGTTAAAACTACTGCTCTTCAAAACAACAATTCTGGATACCCCATGTTTGCTAAAGACTGAAAAACTGGTAACCTTATAGGTCGCTACAACTACTGCCAAATCTTGTTGTCTCCAGTGGAGCATGGTGGAGGGAGTTGGATCTTTCCTCACAAATTTTTCCTCATTGTCATGCAAGTGTGATCAGTGCCACGTCCTGGATGTAATTCACATGTCCTCACACAGCTTTGTGCTCGTGCCACCTTCGATCTCATTCATTGGCTTCAAACTCCAGTCCAAGCCTTACTTGGCTAATCCCGATTGCTGGCTCTACCTGTTCCCACTCTGGTCATCAATCCTCTGCCTATTTAACACCCCATTTGTACCAGTCAGGGCAAAGCCACCTCACTGTATGTGTGTCTGAAAACCAGCTAATTAGTTTGTTCTGGTCCATTTCCTAGTCAGTCTGACTGATTAGTGCTTTCTCCAATCTTCATTTGTGATTCTGTCTGCCGGTTTCTGTCTTTCTACAAACCGACGGCGATGCGAAAGTGATAAATGTTTGGATCCACGTCAAAACTATACACAACGAACACGACATGATTTCTTCCGCATGATGAAAAAGTGATGAAGAGAGAAGGAGCACAGAGATTTTTACCGTCTCATACAAGAGCTGAATGTTAACAATAAAAACTTTTGTTAAATTGCTGTTAAATATTAAATGTTATACAGTCGATTACGGTTAATAGGACCACTGGTTAATGGTACCAGCCGCTTATTCGGACCAATTCCTAAAGTGCCGAAACAAATCTTATTAAATACGTGTAATGTTATTCGCTTATTTGGACCAAAATTCCGCTTAATCGGAACGTGTACAGTATGTAATATCTGTGAAGAAACTCTTTCGTCTCTGGCATCACTACCCAAAAAACTCCAGAGTTTCTTCCAGCCCTCTACTGCCACCTACAGGTCTTTGCCTAACATTTCCATTTACTACAAAAAAACCCCACAAGTTGCCACTTAGCCACTGCAAAAGCGCGTCAGATCACACTGGATAAGTTCTTCAAACGTTGACTGGAATTT
>JAVSBV010000002.1:1904878-1917027 GCA_033117975.1 Parotocinclus spilosoma
ATGTTACATAGCACGTCCCATCTTGTAACATTGGGCATGTTTGTTTAATCGGACCAGCCGGTTATTAGGACCAAAACCATTGCGTCCCGATGTGGTCCAATCAACCGGAATCGACTGTACATCATATCTTCCGTCATACACGGTGGGTCAATTGGGAAATTGGTGATATTTTTTTTGGGTGTCGGTTGTTGAAGTCTGTGGCTATGATACGGCAGCTGCGTTTCCCTGGACAGCGGAATCATTAGTTCCTCCTTCAGTTAACTGTGACGAACAACAAAAGTGTTGAACGTTCTGTATTTTTAAACCTCAAGAGATATTGCAAATCTGATTGCGGAAATCGATTTCTGAGACAATTCTTGATGGCGACCACATTCCAGACGGAGCCTAAAAGATCAGTCCCCTCACCCATTACTTGCTGGGGAATTCGGATATATAATTTTCCCTTTTGTTTCTGAAATAAAAGGGCTGACTCACTTTTGACTCACCCTGTACAATGGGAACGGAAGATATTTGGGATTAAATAAGTTTAAATGCTGTACTTAGCACAGGGAGCTTTTTTGGGTTACTGTGATTATCAGTTTAATTACTTTTACTACTAGTTTCTAAACGTCTCATTTGCATTCGATTAACCTTTTTAGTTTGGATCATGAACCAGGAAGATGTTTTTCTTTTTTTGTGTTTACACTTTGCGTTGTGAATCGAATCTTACAATGATTCGCACCCCTAATAATTACACATTTAGCAGAAACCATATTTGATTCCTGTAGCCCTTTTATTGCTTATCCCTTGACCTTTCTCAACAAATCTTTAGGTTCTGTGAATCCCCTACAAGCGACATGGAGATGAAACCTGGGCGTGGCAGAGGTAAGAGGATGCGCCCGAACAGCAACACGCCCGTCAATGAGAACAGCAACTCCTCCGACAACAAGGGCAGCAACAGTAGCAAGACCAGAGCCAGCTCGAACAGCAAGGGTCGACGTGGGAGTCAGAACTCATCTGAGCGCAGGACTCCACCAAACAGCAACACGGAGGATGTCAAAGCCAGCCCTTCCTCGGCCAGCAAGCGAAAGAACAAGCCGACTTCCGACATGGAGCCCAACTCCAGCTCTGAGGACACTAAAGGCAATAAGCGTATGCGAACTAACTCGAACAGTGTCGTAAACCCTTCTGGACTTTCTCTTCCCACCATTAAGACGGAATGTCTTCCTCCTCCCCTAGACCGCAGCTGCCCCTCACCAGTACTTATTGACTGCCCTTATCCCAACTGCAACAAGAAATACAAGCACATCAACGGCCTCAAGTACCACCAGGCTCGTGCCCACAATGACGACGATATCAAACTGGACATCGATGGGGACAGCGAGTACGGGGAAGAGTCTTCTCTCCACCCTGAACCTGGAAGCTGTAATGGAGCCGCAGTCTCTCAGAAAGGGTCGCTGTCCCCTGCACGGTCAGTAACTCCCAAAGGAAGAGGGTTTGACGTGCAAAGCTCATCTCCGTCCCCTGGAAAATTTGTCTCCAAGTCTAAAAAGAAGAATGGGGAAGCAGACACAGAGGCTTGCAGCATTCCCATGGATGGCTGTGAAGACGGACCTTCCCTAACGGATGATGCCAGTAATGATGGCATGGAGGACAAGAAGTCTAAAAAGTCCAGTAGCAGCACAAAGTCTGAGAAATTGGCTCAGAAAAACATGAAGTCTTCCAGGGCCATGGCTCCAGCAATGCCGTCACAGCAGATGTACTCTCTGCAGCCAACACCGTTCAGCGTTGGGAGTCCTAACCATCCCCCTGGAATGAGCCCCATGATGCAAGGCATTCCCAAGAGTCCCCAAATAAAAGGTATTCAGCCCAAGCCAGGTGTGCCTGGAGACTCATCTCCAATGAACCAGGTTCTGGGGAGCTCTAAGGACAAAAAGAAAAAGGACAAGAAAAAGAAGGATCCTGGTAAGGACGGAGACAGTCCCAAGCCTCCAGGTAAGGGAGGGAAATCCGAAGATGGCAAAAGTCCCTACTCTGAGTCTTCTGATCCCGGAAGCAGAAGCGAAGGGCATCTGAATGGCTCTTCAGACCTTCACCAGAGTCGTCTAGCCAGCATTAAAGCTGAGGCAGACAAGATCTACAGCTTTACTGACAATGCTCCCAGCCCATCCATTGGGGTCGCAAGCCGTATAGACAGCAGCGGGCAGCCTCTCACGCCCATGCATGCTGTCAATCAGAACGGGGCTGATAACTCTTCGGTGAAGACAAACAGTCCGGCCTACTCGGATATCTCTGATGCTGGGGAGGATGGAGAGGGAAAGGTTGAAGGTGTCAAGACTAAGGTCGAAGACCAGTCTGTGAGGGAAGGAGCCAAAAAGGCGCTTTTTCCTTCGCAGACATCCAATAAGGAGTCACCTTATTATGCTAGCTATGACAACTATTACTCTCCAAACTACACTCACCCTAGCCCAGGTGGCGCTAGCGGCGGAGGACCTCTGCCAGATGTTCAGGCTGTAAAGGTGAAGAAGGAGGAAGAACACGAGCCTGTAGAGGAGAAATTAAAACCCGAGGTTCAAGAGGACCGTCGAGCGGATTCCGTGTCTAGCCAACCGCACCAACAGCAGCAGCAAGCCTCGGTCATCCAGCAACGCTCCAACATGTACATGCAGCCTCTCTACTACAGCCAGTACTACGTTCCCTCGTACGGTTACCATGACCAAGTCTACCACAATCACCTCATGAACACTAATCCAGCCTACAGGCAACAGTATGAGGAGAGACAAAGACTGATGGCAGAACAACATCGATCAAGCAAAAACGAAGCTGCTATGAAGGAGCGAGAAGCCTCTGTGAAAGAGGAATGGAAACAAAAGAGTTCTGTTCCCCCCGGACTCACGAAAGCCCCCAGTCTGTCAGATCTGGGAAAGTCACAAGCACCCAGCAAGCAAAGAGACCCCTCTTCTGAGCCATCCAAGTCAGTCATTATACCCAAAGGAGAGGAGGCTAAGCTTCAGTCTCAACAGGCTGAGGGACTAAAGGTAAAGCTCAGCGAAGGACATCATGGCAAAGACGACACCAAAACAGTGGTGGAGTCGACCAGGCCAGGCATGGACCAATCTATGTGGTACAGACAGGTAAACAGTATCTCTTATTTTGCAGTAATTAGGTCAGTTAGAAAGATAAAGGAGTAGTTCCGAACGAGGGAGCTGCCTTAAAAATAAGTTTACGTTGTAGCAGTGTTATGCTTCACTTTATGTAGTAATAATAATCACTAATAATTAAATTCTTAATAATCAGCAATCCAATGACTATACATGCACTTGGGTAATCAAAAATGGGAAACCTCTGGGTTTACACGACTCCGACAATAATCGGAGTAATTTGCCGCCAGCCAATAATCCGTCACAGAAGGATGTGAAGTAAACTTCATTTTTTATTAATTCAATAATTAAGTTCTTAATGGCCTCAAGCATATACTGGTTCAGTGCCTCCACAAAAGTGCTTGGCTGCATTCAATTCCATGCTGCGTTCGTTTCCAGGGTTGCCAGATCCTGCGAGGAAAAATAGGCCAATGGGGAAACATATCCCCCAAACATCAGGAGACCTTGCAACCCTTTCTGCTGAATCTGCTTTTTTTGTCCTACAGCTCAGCGTAGAAACCAAACAATTGAAATCAGAGCAAGGAATACCTGCTCCGAGAAATCCAATCACTGAGATAATCCAGCACTACCTACTGGATTTCTCTGATCTGATCTGAGACTGCTTAAATGATCAGATTATTAAGTACATGAACATGTTTTCAAGTTCTGGTTGATATTTCCCTTGTCAGTTAGTTTGACCTAAATAATCCATATAAACACCAGTCATGTATTGGTCAACCTGTCGACCGGTTCTTAGTCGTTTAATATTAAGCAGCTTTATAGTCCCAAATCTCAGAATTGCCACTTTATTTCCCAGTATCCTGAGAGCCAGAGGCAGGCCGACGAAGAACGGGAGCGCGACAGGGAGAGGAAGAGTAAAGACGAGAGGTCACGACCTAAGGAGTCTGGCTCCAAAGAACAGAACAAGGAAGCTGCCGATCGCCAGTCCGACTCTGCTCCCGAGGAATACCGAAGTTCAGGGAAAGATCCTCGGGGGAACGCTCACATACCCTTTTCCTCCACTCTGGCCCAGCAGCAGCCCTACATGCACTATATGCATGGCTATCCCTACGGACAAGGTTACGACCCCAACCATCCTGGATATAGAGGGATGCCCTCGGTCATGATGCAGAACTACCCAGGTATTAATCGTTCTTGAACTTTCTCTTTTGATAGCCTTGGCTTGCTTACTCGCTGTAACACACGCTCTGCAGTGCACAGATTTGTTCAAAGGCAAGCGCTGCCCAACAGCGGTGTGTAAAAGGGCAGCCCCTAATCACCATCTTACAGCTATTTCTCATGCTGTTACAACCCTGACTTGTTTATTCAGTATTACTGAGCTTCAAAACCTTGGCAACCAAGCAGGCTGGGAATGCTAGCCAGGCAAAATAGCTCTATAGCAATGCATTTATCAGCTGTTGGAGCAAAGCCATGCGCTGTGCAGTTCTGTATCTCTTGGCTATGAGTCGTGACGTTTACTCACCGTCTCTCCATAACGCCATTCTGGATTTTGTATTTTTTGCATTTGATTTATTACATGACCCGTTCATCTTTCATTTTTAAATTCACAAGTTTGGGAAAGGGATCTATTAGTCTTAAATCATCTATTTGGTGAAGCTTGTAAACACAAGCTTGTTTTTCTACCTTTAGGTTTAACCCCGCCTTTCCTAGTAAGGGTCGCAGGGTTGTGGGAGGAAGTGTGTGGCTCCAGTACTGGATTTTTTTGAGTGCAGGTTTGAAATGCATCCTGGACTGGTAGCCACTGGGTACAGTCTTCTCATGGAGGTTGAAAGTCGTGCCTTTGTGGAGCCTGATTGGGCTGGAAGGCACCACTGGGACAGGAACTTAGGTCGTGGTGGTGGTGGTGGTGGTGGTGGTGTAGCTTATTGCTGCCGAGAACCCCACCCCAGGGTGAATTTGTAATTTGTTTTTAAAAGTTAACCTTTGCGAAGTTGGGAGTTTTTTTTCCAAATGAATATCATTAATTTAGCAATTAGAGTTGCTTACTAGTTCACACCTTTTCTTAGGTGCCCTTTTTTGATTATATACTGGTCTACTATCTGTTACGTTGGGCGCTTGCGTCTGTAACTGTTCCCAGACCATTCGTAATTTGTTGCATTAAAACTACAATGATTCCAAATCCACCAACCATATGCCTTTCTCGTTCAGGTTCCTACCTGCCCGCCGGTTACCCTTTCTCCCCCTATGGTAACAAGATGGGCGGAAGCGAAGAGGGCGAGAAGTCTCGCTCCAGCCCCACTGTCGGTAGCAAGTCCTCCGAGGCCAAAGCTCTGGAAATCCTGCACCAACATGGCAACCAGTACAAGAGCAAATCTCCTACGGTCAGCGACAAACCGCCGCATGACAGGGAGCGAGGAGGAGGGGAGCGGGAACGAGAACGGGAGAGAGAACGGGAAATGGACCGACCCCGTTCGTCTCCCTCGCAGCGAATCATACCGTCCCACCATCACTTACCCTACCCGCTGGTATCGACCCAGTATGACCTGTCTTATGCCACAGGTTAGAACTTTAGAATATTCTCTCTGAACAGTGTTGCACAAAGGTTAGGGAACCCCGGGTCTAATTACATGTTGTTTTTTCTAAATGGAAAGCACTTTTAATTCCTCTTATCTGACCAAAAGTTAAACAGTATTTCTACACGTTTTACAGTTTCTACACACTTAACAGTTTAATTACGCTCTGAAATCTTAAAACCTTTGCTATGGTGGCTGAACCTTGTTCTATATTTACATGTTAAAATTTGAACGCTTCGTGGAAGCCTGTAAATTGATCTTACAGCAGTGATAGTCAAGTTTAATGGTGTTTTTGGAGATTTATTGAAACGTTTTATTGGTTTCCAGTATATCTAAATGGTTTATATACGTTAGTTTAGAAGTTTTGTTTTCGTTACACATTTGGACATTTACTGTTTGACTGCAGTCTAAAAACAAGTAATATTTACCACGCATTTATTTTTGTCTTGGTTCTAGCACACTGTAACTCAGGCATTCTGTGACTCAGAATTGTTGAGTTGGTTAAATTTCCGTGTATTTGGAGGCCAGTTCATTCTCAGGTAGCATAGGTTTTATTTTAACACAATCCACGATGCACCATGTAGACAAAAGTTTGTCCAGCCAAAAATGACATCAAAAACATGGACATTAGAATGGTTTGCTTCTACAACAGTCCTGTTCCATTGGAAAGCCCTTTTAGAAGAACAAAGCCCTATGAGCTTGGCTTCTGATGTCAGCCTTTTTTTTTTTCCCATTCCTGTGCATTTTTAAGGTCTCTAGTGGAGTTGAGGTTAAAGCTCAATGTAATTTGGCAAAACAATTCTCTATGGTCTAAAACAGCTGGGTAGAAAGTTGAGCTGTTTAGGTTGGCAGTGAAAAGCCTGTAACGGTGTCATATTAAGAGTCACTGGTGTATCGGTGAATTGGATGTGAATCCAAAGACGTTTCCCATAAAGCTCTATGACCTTCAAAGTATACTGCTCACAAAATGTAAAGGATTTTTCAAAAAACCAGTCCAGAATTGCAGCACTAATATTTTTGGTCTTTATTCCTACAGGCCTGTCATCATCAGCTATTGTTGCCAGTCAGCAAGCTGCAGCCCCCTCCCTATACCCACCAGCACGGAGGTGAGAACGGTAAGACAAACAGCTACATAACACACCGCTCCAAAAGCAGGAAAGAGTCGATTTAGTGAAATGGGAGACCTGGGAATTTCCTTTCGAGTTCAGCTTTCTTAACTGGGGTGTCTGTTTGGTGAGAGATCTGCTTTGCACAACAATAGGTTGTGGTAGAAAGCGTTGTTTATTTTCGAACCACAAAACAGCCTAATAGCAGAGTCGAGCCCTTTTCTTTATACGAGCTGTACAAGCTCGAAAACCGCTTTGTGACACTGTAAGCGCCTCACAAGCCCTGAAGCGGTATGATTATTGGAACGTGACCAGACTGAGGCCAGCCTTTCAGGCTACATGGTTGGACTCGAAATGGCCTTATCCTGCCCCCTGGTGGTTGATCAAAGCAGTGTCTGTGAAATCAGGTTTGTGCTTAATCAGAATGCGTCGAGCTGACTGAAATGCTGCTGCTTCAGGCCATTCTTGGTTCATCAGAAGCTCATTAGATGTCCAACAAACACGACTGCCCTGCTGGTAGCAGATATTTGGGTCTTGCAGACTTACCGACACTCTCACCAATCAGAGGGGTTGTTCTGCTTTTCATAATATTGTATTCTGCTTATTATAGGGTATATATTATATTTTAATTATGTTCTTTAATATGGTCTCTCAGTTATTGTTAATTTCAACTATTACTACATATTATACTGATTACCATAGTCTGTATGTTAGTGCAATACATGGATTGTATTTTCTTTAAATGTGTTCTCTTGTTGTTTTTTTAGCTGTTGTGTTTAATTTTATATGGAACACCTGGGAGGATTCTAGGTCCTCCCAAGGTTACTACTACCAGTACGGGGCGTTACAAGGGTGTTTCCTTGCCACTCTTGCCCTAGGCTTGCTTAGTTAGGACCAAACTTCGGACCAAAATAATAAATGTGCTATAGAAATAATCTGACTTTGAGTCTGGGGTTAAGTGGAGCCGTCACTGAGCAAAGCCCTGATCAGTTCATTTTAGGTCACTCTAAGTTAGTGGATCCCAAAGGGCGGGTGGCGGGGGTGGGGCAGCGTAATGAGGTATGTTTAAGATACATAATGCATGTCACTTGTAGTCATTCCGCTGTGAAAGTAATTGGTCACTTTTTTGTTTTGTTAAATAAACAGTTGCCGTTTTATTCAGTCAGGTATTGTTTAAAGTCCATGAGTGGCGTGTGGTTGATTTGTTTATATATAAAAGGGTCACCGCTGACAAGTCAGGGACCCACTGCTCCGAGTAAAGTCTGCTAAAATCAGAAGTGTAAGCCTGAATAAGTCCTTTTAAAAAATGCTTACGTTTGCTCCTGTCCGTCTGTTTTGCAGGGAACCCTGACTGACTGAATTGCACATGTGACTGGATCACATGGGGAAGTATATGGAGTTCATTTAGACATCAGTTGAATGGTGTTTCTATATTTTTAAGTTGTTTGTCTGCCGGAATGCGTGGCAGACCGATGTTTTCTTAGCATCCGTACCTCGTAGCCCACTGAGGACTGTGAGACCAGGTTCAAAGCCATCTCGGCCGGGCCGGCCACTGAACTCTGAACGAGCAAGGAGTGCGACAGAGAAATCTCAGAGCAGAGAACACTCCTGCACTCGGAGCGGGGTCGCAAACAGAAGCACGGACCGGTGGGTGACATGAGAGAGAGACTGAACGTAGTTTATTTGGTTGACGTTGTTTTTTTTTGTTTGTTTGGGTTTTTTCGCGTGCACATCAGCGCTGAACCATCATGTGACTCCTGGTTTTCAGAACTCTAACCGTTCAGGATCCCAACCTAGTTTCCTTTTTGGTGGCGGTTCCTCAAATAGTCCTTACCACCCGAATCAAGACTGCTTTTTTTTTTCTTTTCTTTTTTTTTTTTTTCAGGGGGGTCCCTTCCCCAAGGGCCCCCCCCCCCAAACACACACACACACACACTCAACCAGCCACTGTCACTGCAAAGGCGATGCGAGTCTTGTTGATATTTTCGGTTTTAGCTCATGAATGGGGATGACGTTTTTTGTTTGAGTATTTATTGAAGTATCTGCCGGGCTCTTATTCGTTTGTAGAGTACAGCCCATGCTCTTTGGTGCATGCCCAGTGTAGACTGATATGGATGTAGTGCAGAACTGGACCTAACGAAACCTCTATCCGCTCAGCTAAAAACCAGACCAAACGTTGTCCCCGGTCAGGAGCCCAGTCCCGCGCGTCTCGTCGTTGAGGTGACGAGGCAGCGCGTGCTGGCTCTGTATTTACACTGAGCGGTGTGTGATCCGTGTCGTCGTGTCCCTGGTAGCTGGGTGACGGCAGAAGAATTTAGTTTTGCTAAGCTGCATGGGTTCCTGGATCCATATCGCCATTGCGTACGAGAGCTCGGTTTAAAAAAAGTTATTCCTAGCCACCCATCATGGTTTTTTTTAACAGCAGGTGTGTGTCATGTCGGTCAGCATGGTGTACTATAGCACTAGAAATGTGACGGTGTCTTCTCAGGCAAAGCGAGCTTTGTTCCTCCACCTTTTTTGCGCTATTGTATTGCTGTCTTGCTCTGCACACGCAGTATGGTGTCTGTATATGATGTACAGAGGAATTATTTGAAAAATGCGACTGGGGAACCATCCGCTTTTATGGTGTTCAGTGCTTTGTAAGATGTTATGAAACTGATTAGATTTCCTTTTTGTTTGTTTTTGTTTTGTTTTTTGTTTTTTTGCCCCCCCCCTGTTTCATCCTCTCTTAACTCTTCCGTACTGCACACGATTCAACAACGTCCAACTTCATCGCATCGAAATCTCAAACCTTCTCGTGCACAAGGTGGAGAGTTTATTATGGGTTATCTGCAGGAGAAGCGATCCTACCACTTTAGCTCCACTATTAAAAGAAATGTCCTTAGCCGTATTCTCATGGCCCGTGTCCTCGATCTCGTATGCTAATCCATTTAGCCGCGCTTTCATCTCCTGCAATGAAAAGCCCTCAGCAGCGAAGACACCAAGGTACATGGATTGCATTAGGAAATGGGTTTCAGATTGCTCCCGTAAAGCTGTTACAATAGATTTTCGGGCCCTTTTGCTCCACGGTTCTAGTGCTCTCAGTTCATTTCATTCATTCCCCGTTCCTGGAAGGGGCTTCAGACCTGACGTCGGCGTGGCCCGCGTCTCCACTGTACTCTGTAAAACCTTTTTAAATGGTGCTCAATCAACATCATTGGATTAAATGGAAGCTGTGCACTTCATCATTCATCACACTGGACCCCCCCACCAACCCCAAACCATGGCTCCATCCCCCATCTCTGTCTGAACGAGATCATTTTTAAAAAGTAGTATCAGTCACTGGTACTCAAAGGATGTTTACATTTTTGTTCTTTATGGTTGCGTTTGAAATAATTCCTCAGCTGTATCACTCAGATCCTGCAGCTCCCTCCTGGACTGCCCCCCCCCTTCTATGTAAAATGTACCTTACCATGTTTCTTTTTTTATACAATACTGCAGCTTGCCTTTGTACATTTAGGCAAAAAATAAATCTTTTTATGAGACAATCACATCTGTCCTTGTGTGGCTCTCTTCCTTCCGCCGGAATTTAAACATGTCCATGTCGGCCTGTGACGATGTACAAGGTTCCGAGAGCTGCCAGTTCAAATCCAGGGTCTACTGAGCTGCCAAGGTTGGACCCTCAAGCAAACGCTCAACTCCATTGTATGTTTCTCAGGATAATATGAACGCTAAAAGAGAACAACAAAAAGTGGCTTGGCCTCTCGGTAAAGCCCTTTTTCGGTAAAAAGCCTGATGTGGATTCAAATTTGACTGCATTCACATTTTGACCGGTATTCAATATGCATTCAAATCATTTAGCACACACACTTCTCCAGAGTGACTTACTGATACAATCTTACAGTCCAAGTAATTGTGGGTTTAGGATCTTGCTCAAGGCAGATTGGCAGAAGTGAGATTTGAACCCTGGACCCCTTCAGGTTTCTAGTCCTGTTACATCTCCTGTCGGTAGCTGCACAACATCTTTCCAGCTGGTTCTGGTTACGTAATGTTTTCCTTTGTCCACGTGAATAGGAGATTATGTCAAGAGGATTGGTTTTGAGTAAATATGAAATCTGATTACGGTCCTGCCGGGGGGCGGCAGGGAGAGGTGCGGCCCTAACGCTAAGCCCTCACGATCCAAACGGAAAACCTCACGAGCGTGAAAGGACCGTCTCCGTATCGTTCAAACTAAAGATTCAGGGTTTGATGGGATGCACACTATACGCTGCCCGCCCTGAGGGGCCCGGTCTGCAGAGATCAGCCTCACAAACACACAGAAGGTAAGAGCTGTTATAGTTGTTATACATGTTCTCATCTCATCAGATCTGACTTGTAGAAGCTTTATAGATGAATGCAACACATCTATAGGAACCCAATGGAACCGTGCTTGGTACTATGATTGTAGATACAGTATCACTCGTCGTTCCAGAGGGAACCTCGAGTGCCAAAAATGACAAGGACTGAGAACAGGAATCATGTAGATTGAATGAATCTGTTGCCAAACCCCCAGAACTTCCACACTGTCATTAACAGTGTATTAATTACCAGGCATTCATTTTATTGCATGAATGGAGTCGTTTTGCTTACTTAAACACTATATATACACAGACAACTAAAACCAATAATTAAATTGAATTAAAGCGCTATTGTTTATATGTATTGTAATTATATTAAGCTCTCATTGGGTTCCTTTATATGGTTGGATTTGATCCTTAACCTTCTTATGATCCATGGTGAATTATTTGCCCTAAGTACGTATGTGAAACGTAAATAAAGACACTTGAAGAATTACGGTAGAAAGGGCGTACGAATCGTGGGTCTCGACTCAAGTTCTAGCAAGTGCCGAAGAATCAATATGATGACGTGTGAATTAAGTATTTCAAGTTTGTTCATTAGGTTTACTTAACGTCTTTATTGGTGTTAGTGACCATTTCAGTGACACACAAGTTTATATCGGCATTAGTTATATATGCACAATCAAGTCAACGCCCATTTAGAGTAATCACTTAACATAACATAATGTCTTTGGATTGTTGGAGAAAACCAGAGTACCCAGAGTAAACCCAATCAGACACAGGAAGCACCCAGGCCGCTCCACCCTGGGATTAAACCCTGGCCCTTTTTGTTGTGAGACGGCAGTGCGACCCACCGAGTCATTGTGTCGCTAATTCATGTTTTCGAGTACGAGAAATGGATGGGATGAACTGTACAGTTACAGCTGACTCTAGGTCACTTAATGGATCATCGATCTCCACACATTTCTGTCCTTCATCGATGTGATCCATGAAATACAGTCGATTCCGGTTAATGGGACCACATGGGGACGCGATCGTTTTGGTCCTAATAACCGGCTGGTCCAATTAAACGAA
>JAVSBV010000002.1:1939860-1951402 GCA_033117975.1 Parotocinclus spilosoma
CTCTGTTCCCCCCCCCCCCCCCCTCTCTCTCACCCTATCTCACCCTGCCTGCCTTGGTTACCTTCTCATCCCCAGCCGAGCCTGAAATCAAACGGATCAGCTACTTATCGTGCACTATCCACATTTAATTCCTCATACCGCCCTGCGCCTGGGATTCCTTTGGTGCATTAAGAATTCAGAGATTGTCCTTCTCTTTCATTTAATGCCCCGTTATGCAAGGCATGCCAGTTAACTGCGGGTGTTTGCAAAAGGCTTTGGATCCCTGATGATCCGTGTGCCATGAATCTTCCCTTGCACGCAGATCTCTGAATAGGTCTGCCTTGGTTCGAAACAGCGTACGACTTAGTTGTCTGCTAAGGTAGACAGTCTGCTTCATTGTGACATTGTGCTCTGAATCTGAATTGCTTTTAATTATGCATATGGTGAGAGACGAGGCTTAGTCTTGGTAAGGAGAGGTGAATAAGTGATAGCACCTTGTGCAGATAGTCTATTGAAGTGGCATTGTAGCAGTGCAGTACACTTAATAATGTTTAATCTACATGTATGGATTGTGATTTTAATTATTAGAGCATTTAAGGTTTACAGTTAGGGGACTGTACACCAAAACATTATTACCACCTGCCTAATATGCTGTTCATCCTCAATTTAACTCAGTTTTATGCTGTTTAGTCTACTGGAGAGAGGTTTTATACTGCACTGCGTATAACTATGGATGCACCGACCTAGGGAAATGGGCCTATATTTTATTGGGAAACCTATTTCATTGACATAATCAGGGGCATGCTGTTGTATAATGGCTGTACTGGACTACAGGTTTTTATCATATACTACAAGTAATATTTATAAGGCCCTGTAGATGGCGCCCTATGTAATGGGTGTAGTGTTTGTTTGTTTTTTGGTAGTGTTTGTTCCTGCAATCTCTGTCACTGCTGAACACTTGGCCAAGACCGTCAGTGTTACCGCCCAAATATCAGATCCAAAACCTTGGGCATTAATATGGACCCCTGTTTAAGGTCATAACAGCGCCCTCTTCTGGGAAGTCTTTGTTCATTCTCTAGAGTCACAGAGGAGCTTTGAAAGTCCAGTATATCAGCCTGCAGGTGAACACGATATGCTACTTGCCTGTGAATAAAGGCTGGCTTTTCTGAGATAAACTGGCGGTGAGGGTCATTGTGATACGCCATCCATCACACCCAACTCTGGCTCTAATAGCTCCCCATGCACTCGTTGTACTGTTTAAAAAGGCCGGCCACAGCACCAGGCAATGCAATTACCATGTTTAAGAGAGCCTATCTACAAGCAAGTAACAGATGCCCCACAGACTATAATTACATTGCTAGGAGGAGCTTGATGGTGAACTTCAAAATGATGTTTCTTTGTCGGATCGATTTCTTTCAGACTGGCGCAACCTGAATTAAGCTGGTGGCACCAGGAGACAGGGATGCACGATAAAGCGGATGAAATATTCATCAGTTTGCCCTGGCTCCGTCGTAAGCCGAGAATAATTTGGGAACAAAATATGATTAATGAAATTTGCCAAGCCTTTTCTTGTCACAGAAATTCCCATTTTGTTTGCCTTTAAAGTTGTTTACAGCGTGAAGAGGGCTGTTTTTGCAATTCTCCACATTAATTATGTATGATTCCAAGTCAAATAAAAGAGATGAGCTTTTTATATTTGGCACATGATGAAGTCTTCCTCACCTCTCCAACAGTGAAAGCGTGACAGTCCTGGGTTTAGATCTTATAACCTTATTAGTTATTAGGACAGAACCATGAGTAATGAGCTACCGCTTGCCACTTACAACCTTACAGAATGAGCGTTCCTCATGTTACAACAATGCAATATCCACAGAAGCACACACACACTCACTTTATTAGATACACTTTTCTAGTACTAGATCACCTCCTGCCTTCAGAACTGCTTTAATTCTTTGTGTGATGATTCATGTAAATTTGTGTAGATTCAACAAGGTGCTGGAAATATATCTCATTGGTTTTGGTCCAAGTTAACATGGTAGTATCTCCGGTTCCATCACATCCTAAAAGTGGAGGGAGTTTGAGTACAGTGATCTCACTGTCATGTTCAGGAAACCAGTTGGAGACAATTTTAGCTCTCTGACATGGAGCGTTACAATGCTAGAAGTAGAAGATGTTAAACTGTGGATGAAAACTGTGGGATGAACATTTTCCCCAAAGTGCCAACAAAATATCCCTCACCCCATAACGGCGTGGATTTTTCTCATTCGATTTTCATTGTTTATATTAAAATAGGTCAAAATACACATGACTGATTTCAAATGAAATAGAATATTCTCGATTTGCAACAAATTCCAAACAATAAGGATAATCATTAGCAACTAAACAATAGGTTATGATTTTATACACAGTACAATTCAGCTCTTTGCTAATTACATTCAAACCGTGTTTATTTATCCCAGATATTGTACATTTCAGTTAGCGTCCACTTTTGTCAGCAAAGGTTTGTCCCCGTTATGGTTCATCCTGGTTCTCGTCGGCGTGCCCACGTGACTCACTGCTAATTTTGCGAAATCATCTGCCCATACGTTCATTTATTCTGGCTTTGTTTCTTGCTGAGTGAGCGTCACTCCGTGTGTTTATCCCAAACATTTCCGTTGTTTTTTCAGTGGTTTTTGTGCTTGTTTATTGAGTGTGATGGCTAAGTGTATTTCTTTTTTTTGTGTGTGTTTCTTACTTAATTTTTTTAAAATCTAAACTAAAATTTAATGTTCTCAAAATGTTCTCAAAATTTCTCTGATTCTGAACTAGCTCGCATTTATTGTCATTTTAGTGAGATATCGTTATGAAGGGTCTTTACTCAAGAGATTTACTCAACACTAGCTGTTTGAGATTTTCTTAGTCACTAAAACTAAGAAACTACAGTTACAATGCACAATGTAATGCATTCTATTCAAATGATTCCTGTTAGTGTAATTGAATTAGTCAGATTTTTCCAACAGTAGTGAAATCTATTAAGAATAGATTACACATGGTTTCCGGGTATCTTCTCACAATCTGCAAATTATTTACGAAAATGGCTTTGATGACTTAATAAACTGTGCTGTGTTAACCATCGCCTATAATGATGGTACTTGAGAATTTATAACAATCACATTTGCTAAGCCACACGTTTCCTTTACCCCCTTTAGAGTAAGAAGAAGTAGGGCGCACTGGCCAGGTGGACAGAGATGTAGGAGGATAGAGACAGAGCTGGGTTTTGACCCCTGGCTGGTTCCACCGCCTGTCCCATACACACTTCAGGTGTTGAGACACAGAGGGAGCAGAGGATGGCAGATGGGGGAGGACGTGACCTGAAACCGCAGGGACAGCTGCTCTCCTTGCTTCCTTCTGCACCCCTAACACCTGTTACACATTGTGTCCAAAATATTACACACCCCAGGCTTTCCTTATCACACAAACAGATTAAACCAGGGCTGCTTCACTATGGCCCAGTAATAGCCTTAGACACCACATACAGAATCGAATACATTATACGAGTCATTCCACTGAATGGGAACCATTTGCTTATTGTGACTCTAAAAGAATAAACTTCATGTTTTATAGTGTTTTAATGCTGAATCTGATAGCACAAATATTTAACTATTCATAATGAATATTGGTGAATTTTAATTGACTTTTAAATAGTTTCTAATGTTACTGTTATTCAGTCTTGTTTCTGTTAAAGTAATTAAAATGACAAAGTCTTCAAGCAAAAACATCAATGTACATGTAATGTACATGTAACTACATGTACTAATAGCATTATGAGACTGAGGACCTTACAAAATGCACTATTCTTTTTACAATAAACAAATAACATCTAAAAATATAAATATATACAACAAATAACATTTGTAATATAAATATATACAATAAACATATATCAGGGTTGTATGTTGAGATTAACCCACTCAGTCATAATTACATTAAAATATGTTATTAAAATACACAGAACAAGAACTCATTTTTTTTCCTCATAGTACTTCTCCGAAGTGGGGAAATTCCGGATTTCGCATTTGAATCATTATATTTTGTTGTGCTTTAAAGAAATGTTTGATTGGATTCTTTTTATTTTTTATTTTTTTGCAAAATTAGCAGCGATTCGCATAAGCACGCCGACGACAACCAGGAGGACGAAGGATAACTGGGACAACAGAGAATGAAGATAACTGAATTGTAGGATAACTAGGGTATTTTATTAAATTTAACTAAGTTCTCCTTTTATTACTTCTCTTATTGTACTGTGTCCTGAAAGGCGCTTACAAATAAAATTGTTGTTGTTGTTGTAAACAATAACCAAAGTTTAACTGTATACGTGGTGTCCTGGGGATGGAAATGATTCCCAACCGGTGGAATTACTCATACAGAATCATCCATTTGGTTTGATGAGTTTTATATCCTTTTCCTATGCATGGGTTGCACTAATTTTCATCCTTGTTGAAACTATCATGATAATTTTTTCTGTTTTGTAATTTTTAACTTGTCGCTAATACTGTATTTGCAGGTCTTATTATTGGAGATGGCTCGTCCAAATACTGTGCCTGACTGATTTCTGTTTTTCTGCTTCCATACAATGCATTAAAGCTGCAGAACAAGCTTCTCTTCCATTTACTTGAGCTAGCATACCCATTATTGGTTAGTGTTCATCTGTTTAATAAGGGAAAAAGCAATGCTATGTCTTACATCTAGAAATTAGCGCCAGTTCTATTCTCTCAAATTCCCATCCACAACATGATCTGGACAGCAATTAACTGCCAATGAGAATTAACAGGACAGTTTAACGATACAAAAGCAGCCGAAGATGCATGAGAGCTATTTACATTTAGAAACGGAAGAGTGCAACTGATTGCAAATCATTACGAGCGGCAGCATATGAGCGTGCAATAAAATCGAATACAATAATCATTAGACCCGAGCTGTAGCATTACACGGAAAACCCTGAGTGCTTAACTAGCTCTGAAAATGTTTTAAGTGTTAGTTATTTTGCTATATATCTCAGAATAAAGCTTAGCACGTTTCTCAGGCTCGCTCACATGGTGAAACTGTCCTGTTATAGAAGAAACTCGTAACGAAAACACAGCACCATGAAACCGACACTTCTCTGTCTCAACCATTAAAGCGGGTTGCTAATTAGTATACATTTAAGCACTCGCGGTGCTGAAGGTGTTTGAAGGTTTGCCTTTCACTGCTGAGTGTCGTCAGGTATGAAAAGAGAAAGCTAATGAAACAACGCAGCGAGAGAAGGGAACGATCAGAGCTTACTTTAGAATATGAATACACAGAAGACCCTGAATGTAAAAAAGAGCAAAGGCTGTGCAAGCGTTTCTCAAAGCTGTAATGAGTCATTTCTAGGGTAAACAATGTGAAGCCTTCGTGTTTATCTGTAATCATTCGGTGAATAAGATGAAACGTTCACTGATAACAGTCTGTGTTCACATGAATTGCGTCATGCGTACAAACTATCTTGTGTGTCACCTGAGGGAGTGCCTTGTTTAACACATAATTACTGAACACTTGGTTAAGTGCTGTCAAATAAGGACGTAAGCAGTCTTAAGCCATTTCTTGTTAACTTGATCTCATTCTTTCACTAATTGCTTGAGCAATTTAGCTAGAGTTTGAGGGTGTGTGCAGCTCTTATAAGTAATGCTCGGATGACATTGAGGTTCGGCGACTCTGCTGCCTTGTCTTTAAAAAAATCCCTATGCTATAGCTATTGGAAGTTGGTTCTGGACTATTTGTTTTCCATTAGTACCTTGCCCCATTCTTTCTGTCTATTCTTTCCTCCCATTCTTTCCTACTGTCTCTTAGTTCAGTGATTAATTGCGCTTTACAAATCGGGGAGTACACTGAGCTTTTTTCCACAAGCTCTCAGACTCCTGAACAACCAGAGTCTGGTATGAACGAATGGACACATCAGTGAATGGACTGAACACACCTACACACATCCTCACCTTTTAAAAACTGTCTACACATCTTCTGCTAATATTAAACCAACTGGAAAAGAGTAGTACTGCTGTGTTAGTGAAGTAAAAACTCTTTTTATTGGTTCAAGTTTATTTATTTATATAGCGCCTTTTACAACGTAGCATTGTCTCAAAGCAGCTTCACATTATTACACTGTCCTAAAAGGTCAATCCCAAGTTGAGCAAGCCTAGGGCGACAGTGGAAAGAAAAAACTCTCTAAAATGGTAGGAAGAAACCTTGAGCGGACCAAGACTCAACAGGGGACCCATCCTCCATGGGTGGTCTAGATGCTAACTAAATAAACACCAAAAGAATATTTAATCACAGCAAAACCAGGTCAATAAATAAATAACAAATTAATAATAAAAGCTAAATTAGTAGTAGATTTTTTTTTTTAATGAACTAAATTATAAAACAAAATAGATTATAAAATGCGTCCTTAGTTAGCATCAGCGCGGGTTGTATTGTAATAAAGGAATGATAAACAATTATTTACTGTATGGTCATAATACATTTACAGTTATGGCATATAACTTATACAGTCTTACAATCCAAAGCAATGGTGGGTTAATGGCTTTGCTTAAGGACCCAACTGTGGCAGCTTGGCAAAGGTGGGATCCAGTACCTTAACCTTAGGTTACCACAGTCCTCCCCAATACCATTGCTAAAACAACATTTTGCACATAAATAATGGTATGACTTGGAAAACTGTAGATCATTTGATTCCAGAGTTTTTGTTTTTCATCCATTTCTGTTTCTGAACACAAAATGCTGTTCTTTGAGTGCGTGACTAGGCAGAGGATTTGGTTTGCTGGGTCTAGGATAACCACGGTGGTAAAATAGTGTTTACATAACCATGCATTCCCTGTTTGCCTTAATTTGGACCATCTCATGTTGACTCAGATGACATAAAGATGTATATCTTTCTATCTCTGGAACCAATACTGAAACACCGAAATAATACAAAAAACAGAGAACCCCTTCCCCGAGGTTATAATAGCTCAGATGTAGCACTGTTTTTGTCTTGTGTAATGTACAGTATGTTTATTTATTTATGCATAGGATTTAGCAACCTGCTTGATATGAAACAAGGTACAATTGCTTTGACCTCATAAGCTTGACATTTCCTTTGAGGTTAAACATGGACGGCCTGGTTGTGAACTTATTGTTCTTGTCTCCAGTAGGTTTCTGGTTTGGCCTTTAGTGTTTAATAGACAAGCAAATCAAGCTTGCCATTAGCACAAGACCATGATGATTGAATAGATGGCAGATCGATACCTCTCCTTTTTCCCATTGACTGGTTGTCTGGCTGATTATCCTCTGAAGCTTGGATATTGAGTACATGAGTAGACACTTTGCTGCAGCTCAGGGTTTCATATATTACTCGGCTAACGAGAATGAGCAATAATTCAGTACGATTGACTATAATTAAATACAAATGTCAGGGAGGAAATGTAGTCGTAGAGCAATGTCATTAGCAACTTAAAGATGTTATTTTCATGTCTTAATCCTCAGAGATTGGGACTTCTGCAAAGGTCAGGTGTTCCAATTAATGAGATGAAGTGAGGATGTCGGTTGTAGACGTGCCTTTATGTCATCTTGAGTTCTGATGAAACCTACACTACTGGTTAATAGTTATACGTTCCAAGTTTGAATGTGTTTAATGAGTTTTCACATTTTTTAAGGATCTACAGAAATCCTGCTCATTTTGAAAAAGCGTTTCTTACGACTCTATAGAACCCGAAACAAAACAAAAAATGCCTGGCTGTATCAACACCACTTTTAAATATTTAGAGTTAAAGCATTTTTTCAATTACAACATGAAAACCTATGTATAGTGTTTAAAGTTTGTTGTTTAGTAGACTGTCGTTGTAGTGCTGATCTGAGGAAAACAAAAAGTCGTCCAAATGTTATACATATTATGATTTACATTTATAGAAATGCATCCATTGTGTACAGTTGTAAAGGTTTTTTTTCCTTCCTCCTGCCTTTTCTTTTCCCTTTTTGCTTATGCTGATTACCTTTCATCAACTCTGGAACTGATTTTCTCTTCACCACACACTCTGGATTGCAGATGATGGAGGTCTTTGTACTGTTTCTCTGCAGAGATTTCTGAGACCACAGCCTTCTGCTGGAAATCCCATCAGTATCAGGTACTGCTTTAACAACCTCTCTTAAACCCACAAAAATAGAACGGCTGAGTGGAAAAACGTAGATCACCTTAATACGCATTTTCGCTGGTGGTGCCTAGAAATAATAAGCTGTACCGTGATCATTTTTTTCATCATAAAAAATTCATCAACTCCACAAGATATCCTGGTTACATATAGTAGGTGCAGCGCAAAGGAAACAGATCTATTGAAATGCAACTTAATTTGAATTCTTCCAGAAAACCTTTTCTAAAGGATTGCAGCCAAGACTGTCCCTTAGGATCTCAAATGACTGTAGAACCTTGGAGCGTAAAATGTTTTTGAAGAAGTTGTCTGAGGGTCAGGTCAGTTTAAAGTCAGAAAAGTTGCACTAAATCATAAGCAGATATTGCATTAAAGAGAGTATTTGGCAACATAATATCAAGATTTTACTTTCTCTTGACATCATTTAAGTCAATAAAGTTCATCTTGCTTACTAATGAATGGGATTTTGGGCCAAATAGACATTACCGTTTACGTTTGTTACAGTTTCCAAAAGAGGAACACTTGAGACTGAGTCAAAGATGAGATAGATTTCGGCTTCCAATTTCAGCCAAGTTCTCTCAAGACTCTTGTTCAAGCAAAACAAAGCATCCTGTTTCGTCCTGCTTCTCCTGGTTAGGGTCATGGGAGATTTGGAGTCTCTTCCAGTATTATCTGGCGAAGAGTTCCATAACCGTACCTGCTGACATTCACTTTGTGAGCTCAGTCTGGGGTTTAAACCCAGGTCCTCAGGAACTGGTTTCCAACAGTCTCTTAAATCTGAGTAACATGAGCTGGTCACAAAACCCTAAAATATTTGCCTTTGTTAAAACAAGAATCCAACAACATACTTTTTTGTTACATTTAAAAACAACAACAATCTTACTGTCTTTGTTTGCCTGTCAAATAGCGTACTCCAAATTGTGCAGCCTAAAGCGAGTGCTACATTCAAATTGGTCTGTGTTCAAACAATCACCCGACAGCATGGTCCTATTGTTATACATCATTGTCCTGTCTTTTATGAATAGTCACTGGAATGTCTCTTCTAAAATTGCTGCTAATTATAAACAGCATCAAATATTATCTGACATCGAATCAAATACAGCACACTCAGCCACTAAAAAAGTTTCTCTACATACAGGACGAAGCTAACTTTTATAACTGTACGTTACAAAACTGTGTGAACATGGTAGCTCAGTTATACTGCATATGTAAAGCATGGAGCGCAGTAGTCAGAAACTAAACTGTCAGCATGTGAAACCCGACCCGGTGACCAGAAGTCACCCCCTGGGACTCAAACCTGGGTCTCTATGCTAGTGGGTTAGCTTGTTAGATCGCTGCAGCATCCAAGCTCCTGAATAACAACTATGTCGGACAAATCACAGGGTTACTCTGCTCACGCTCACGCTAAATACACAACACAAAATATATATGCATCACAAAGTGTATCCCACTAGAACTACACATCGCAGTCTCATTAGAGAAACGTCAGCATGGTTTTGCTCTTTGTCATTCTAATGCACACATCGTTCTAATGTGAATAAAGAATTAGTTTAAACGAGAAGGAGATTTAAGTTAATAATGCTGGTTCAGTGGAGCTCTAAAGCATCCGGAATTGATTGGTTTGTATTTCATTGTAAAATACATTATTCTTTTAATTGTATTGTGTTAAATAGTAGTTTTGGAAAAGGAACAATAATAATATGTGAACTCTATGAATATAGAATACTATGAAGTTTGGGACAGTAGAAAAGAAAATTGAACAAGCCATGATGACACAGTAATGACTTGGTCCTTCTTATAGTATTTTGTAAATGTCCTAGGTCACTAATAGGGTGAAAAAATCCAGAGTCTAAAGTCTTGGGTTAGATGTGACAAATAAAGATTTATTTACAATACCTTGCAAAGTCTTAGGCCACCATTCAATTGTCTTAGCAACAGTATAATGACACATATAACATTTTGTTGATGAGTTGGCCTAAGAATACTACTTGGTTTTGTCACTACATAATCCTCGTTTCTACTGATCTTTTTTTTTTTATTCCAATCTTTGCGCACTTTAGCATATCTTAGCCTTTTCACCCTGTTTCCCTTCCAGAAAAGTGGTTTCACTGGCTACTCCATTTAAGACCATTCCTGATCAAGCTTCTTTGGACTGTAGAAGGGTTCATTTCCAATGTAAGGGGAGATCATACTAAATACTGTAGCCTACAGAAGCTGTTGTTTTTGACCTTTTTAATACAATTTTTCTTGTCTGATTGTAACTTAGAAATGTATATCTGGTCCTTATGCCATTGCTCAAAAATGGTATATCTAATATAATGGCTTATGACTTTGGACAGTACTGTATATTTTACCAACAGTTGGAAATAGAAATGCACCCTTTGGGAAAGCAGTGTATCACAGGCCACATTTGAGCACACACTGGGACACTTCAAAGACACCAACTGACCTACTACACTTTTTCAGAACAGGGTCTCTGTGATGCAATATTGCTAATCGCTGTGCCCACTAGAGAAGATCCTCAAAGTTTATGTTAGAAGAACAAACATCATAATGTAGCTTATTTTTAGTTCTTCTAAAGCAGAGTAATTAAGAAATCACATTTCTCAGCATATTTGCAAACACATTATTTCTTGCAGGAAAATATGGATCTCTTGTAATTACTCCGGACCTCAGTGCAAACAACCGAGTGGGTGTTGAGAGGCGGCGGTAATGGTAGGATTAGCAATTAGCGGTCATTAGCGATGAAATATGATGAAGTCATGAAGGGCCGAGATGGTAGCGAGTGGCACAGGGGGCTCTTCACTGTCTGCTGTTTAGGCACAACGTTTTTTTCTTTCCCTTCATGGACATTCATCTGCCTGAATCAGCCACCTGTTGCAGATTGTGAGCTCGAGGGAATGTAGATACAAGATCCTGCCAGTCTGACAGCCCTCGAAATGAGAAGGGGAACACTTGCTGGAATCATTTCCTAAATGCATGTTATTCTCTCATTAATCATCCTCTGTCCATCAGTCCGAGAGGCCGCCAAGTCCTCGTGGCTGAGAGAGGACAGCCGGCTCTGTGATGACTGCACGTCTTCTGTTAGAAATAAATGGAACGTAGAATATCTGCTAAACACACGGTGACAAATCCGAGTTGTAGACACAATGACAAGCTTCTACTTGGTAAATTTAACATCACAAAGACATGAATTACATGATAAAACCAGCCCAGTTATTCTGCCTCAGAAAGGTAAGCAGGCTCCTTTCATTAAAAGTAGATGATACAGCGATGATGCAATGTGCTGCAGCTGTCCACCAGTGCATCTTGTGTGTGTGTGTGTGTGTGTGTGTGTGTGTGTGTGTGTTTGTGTGTGTGTGTGTGTGTGTGTGTGTGTGTGTGTG
>JAVSBV010000002.1:1951502-1964567 GCA_033117975.1 Parotocinclus spilosoma
GTCAGATAGATAGATAGATAGATAGATAGATAGATAGATGTAAGTCAGATAGATAGATAGATAGATAGATAGATAGATAGATAGATAGATAGATAGATGTCAGTCAGTCAGATAGATAGATAGTCAGTCAGTCAGTCAGTCAGTCAGATAGATAGATAGTCAGTCAGATAGATAGTCAGTCAGTCAGTCAGTCAGTCAGTCAGTCAGATAGATAGTCAGTCAGTCAGTCAGTCAGATAGATAGTCAGTCAGTCAGTCAGTCAGTCAGATAGTCAGTCAGTCAGTCAGTCAGTCAGATAGATAGTCAGTCAGTCAGTCAGATAGATATCAGTCAGTCAGTCAGATAGATATCAGTCAGTCAGTCAGTCAGTCAGAACTGATTTTCTGTACTAATTCAAGTCCTTAATGCCCATGTGACCTTTATACGTTTTGATTCTCATCACTTTAAGCGTCTCTGTGCGTCTGCTAATGAGAAATAAGGAAAGCTGAATGGCATCACATTCAACTGCAGCTCCAGCAGCTTTTCATGAGTGTCGTGCTGTGGCTGCCATCAAACAGAATATACACTTAACGTTAATCTTTTAGTGCTCAGATGAGGGACGTTTGTTGGTTCACAGACATCATGGGACGACGCAGAGCCCTAGAAAAGGACTGCGCGGCGTTCTCAGACAGAGGCCGTCGGAACAGCTCGGGGGGAAAGCGACGGCCCTTCCGTGTTTAGCGCTCAAACGATGGCAAAGCAGATGCTTATTAACATTTTAAAGCAATTACCAGCGCTACGTGTTATTTAAAGGCAGCAGGCGAGCCCTGCGCCTTTGAATTATGAAGCATACCCGAGGCATGAAGGCAGACTACTGCTATATCTTGAGATTACAGATGGCCTGTAGCTTTTTTTATCTGTCTTTGTTCCACTGATATAGACTGTATTCCCAAAAGTGTGTAGACACGTCTTTTAATGAGCGCCATTCATTCCTAACAGGTTCATAATACCGGTGTGCGCTGTCTAACGACTATCCGTTAATTACAGCTCACTTTACCGAACAAGGTCTTAAAAATGATAATAGATTAATAAACAATTTACTAATGTTTGTGTGGATTATTTTTTGCAATTTATATGTAACAAACTGTGAATGGCACTCTAAGTCTCTGTTTTCTCTGGCTGATCTGCCGTTGTTTGTAATACTGTCTATCGGTGCAATTTTCTAGGGGGTTTTTTGTTTGTTTTTTTGCTTCCATCAAACAAAAGTATTGGATCCACTTTCCCATAGACAGGGTTATATAAGCACATTACCATAGTTTCTATAACTATTTCCATAAATTAATGGCATTAGCGGCAGCACGGTGGCTCGGTGGGTAGCACCGCTGCCTCACAGCAAGAAGGTCCTGGGTTCAATCCCAGGGTGAAGTGGCCTGGGTCCTTTCTGTGTGGAGTCTGCATGTCTTTCCTGTGTCTGCGTAGGTTTACTCCGGATACTCTAGTTTCCTCTCATAGTCCAAAGGCATACATGTTACGTTAATTGGTGTCTCTAAAAGTGACTATTTTCACTAAAATACAAGTATATAGTGGTTGCCATGTTTATTGTTATTGCCCACAGTAGCAGTTATCACAGTTTGAAGTTCATTGAATCAGTAAACGCACGGCAGAGAACCTGAATTAGAAAAGCAGGAACAAATAGTGCCTACCTTAGTGCTTTTTGAGGTTCAATGGGGAGATCTTCAATGCCAATACTTCTCTTGGTTTTGGAATACATTGTTGACGGTTTATTTACTCCTTAAAAGGGAAGTGGTTCACATCAAGTTTGGTCATGGACGGTTGTCTTCCAAGGTGTAAAGCGTAAAGTCTCATCTACTACACCCACAGCTTTTGGCATGCTGTTCAGATGGTTTGTTAGGGAAGTAAACTACCCCAGTAGGGGGTATTAGAATGTTCTTCGACTTCAGTCAAGAACATTTGAATCATTTCTCTAAGACCAGAATTGGCTGTTTTTCTGATCCATTTCACTGATGATTGTGTAATGGAAAATGTTGTGCTTCTCAGGTTTGTACCGTGGCACAGAATACACAGTGCGGCTCTCTGCTATGACAGTGAACGGTACAGGACCTGCCACGGACTGGGTCATTGCAGAGACCTTTGAGAGCGACCTGGATGGTAAGATACAGTTTTGTTTATCAGGGACATGCATTTGTGCCTATATATGTGATTTCTTAAATACTTAACTCAATCAATAACTCGTGTGTGTAAACATGTTTTTGCTGGTGTGTTTGTCTACGTGCATCATGCCGTGCAAAAATCCTGTTCAGTTATTAATGGCAAATCTGTGAATAATCAAAACCATCAAAGTGAAACCTAATGCTGAGGGCTTTTATTTCTCTTCTTTTTCATTCATGCTCCAACCATGCTTTATTTCTGTATGTTTCAGAGACTCGAGTGCCAGATGTTCCCGGGTCTCTGCATGTTCGGCCTCTGGTAAACAGCATTGTGGTGAGCTGGTCTCCACCTGAGAACCAGGACATCGTTGTTAGAGGTTACATCATCGGCTATGGCATCGGCAGTCCTCACGCTCAGACCATTAAAGTCGACTACAAACAGAGATACTACAGCATCGAGAACTTGGGTGATTATCCCAACTTTAAATGAGAAGCTTTTAATGCCAGTATTAATTACAATCAAGCTTCACTCAAAAATTCACCCACCAGTTATTGCAGTGCTGCAACCGTCAATACACTTTGATGTATTGAAATAAACCGCCCATTTTAATGAATTTTATTTCTGAGACAAAACACCAGTATATCCTCTGGAACCTCAATGTCATATCTATGTATATAATCTTTATTGTTTAAGTAGTTTCCATTTAGAAAATCATAAAACGCATTTAGAGTGGGGTACACAAACTTTTGCAGATGATTGCATGCCTACATAGGGTATAACACAGTGCAGCTGTAGAATGTGTGTAGTGTGCTGTACAAAAGAAGATGTATGTGCACTTTTATAGTAAATAAACAATGTATAGGTCACATACACTGTTTTATATTAAATTAGAAATGTATTATTATTATTATTATTGTGTAATGCAATCTATGTCCGAATAGTCCTGTGCTACAAAAAGTGGTTAAATTTTTTTATATTTGCATTTATTATATTATTTTTTTCTATAATAATGAATGCAAAGATACTAATTAATTAACAAATAATATTTTTTAAAATAATAATATCAAATAAATAAATAATAATATAATAATAATACAAATTATATAAATAATAATGGCTACACAACAAATATGACATGATTATTATGATATCCTGTAAAAAGTAATAATAACGATATGTGTAGAAATGACACCAAAGATGTAGATGCTAATGTAAAACATAAGGTTACACTCATTATCTCATGTACTCATGTATTAGCACGAGTTTTGATATTTTGTTAATTATTTCCTCTTTATTTTGTGTCCTGCAGACACACAATAAAACAAAACCCATTACCCATAATGAGCAGGAGCGATTTAATGATTACCTCTGAAAGTGTGTTACAGTGAATAACATTCATGCTAGAAGCAGAAGAACAAGGGGCCGGATGTTAAGGAGCATGAGTGACCCAGTACTGGTTTAATTCAATTTAGAGGGGAAACCAAAAAAAAAAATACTAATAATCAAACCCAGAATACAACAGCACTCTAAATTTGCCTAATTACATGAGAAAGAGAATCAATAATGGGGTTTAAATATGCACCCCCTCCAGGGTGAGGAATATGAGCGAGAATCTCTGAGGAACTGCCGGCTTGATTAGCTGAATGATTTCCTCTTTGTGCTCGTCAGATCCCAGCTCGCACTACGTGATCACGCTGAAGGCCTTCAACAACGTGGGTGAGGGCATCCCTGTGTACGAGAGTGCCGCCACACGACCCCAGTCAGGTAACGCCTCCGCCAATGGCTTGTCCTTGTGCTGCTCTGCCTGTGATTTAGAGCCTCATTAGCCTGGTTCGGTAGATGGTGTGTCCCTTTTTGCAGAGCAAAAATCCCAAAGGTTCAGCAACGAAACAATGATGGGTGTTTGGAACACATCCTCCTGCTGTTGTTATATTGTGATATTGTTTTCTAGTGATTTTATTGCGTGTGCTCGTTGGATGAGTGATTAATATGTTCGTTCATCGGCGTGTTTTCAGTTAGTCTGGGCTTTTGTCACTGAGGCGCTATTGTAAATATTTAGAGCTCGGCAATTAGTCAAGTATGAACTGAAATTACTGTGAAGTCTGCCTCGAAGCAACAGTAGAGCTGCACAGAGAAGGTAGAGCCACACAGTTAATTGAATATTAATTCAGATTACCAATGACGGCTAGTACAACACGTGCAGCTGCACAGTTGATATTAATCACGGTTCCGATTTCAACTGGTATAAAGTAATAGAAGGATGTAGATCTACATGATTAATTGAATAGTAATTATTATGTTTACATAGAACTACACAATTAATCAAATATTAATCAAGATGCTATGGATTATAAAGATGGAAGGATTTATAGAGATCGTATTTAGCATCTGAATAAAGCCACAGAAAAGGTGACTTGTGACTTAATTTTTTCTGTTTATGCATCGCTGTTTTTTGGTATAATGACATTTTATGGCCACTGTTTTTCAGATTTGTATGATAGTCATTCAGATTGGTGGTTGCCGTAGGTACAATATTCACCCTTTTTAGCGTTGCTGCTTCAATCAAAATTGTTCTAAACTTGTTAACACACGGATCGGTGTAATGAATCTGTGCGTGAAAACCGATAAACTTTCTAATCCAGTGAGCGAGTCATAACTTTGGTGATTATTCATGATAGTGATCTGTTTGTGACAGAAGTGCTAGTAAAGAGTCTTCATTCTGTTATTAAAGTGAGCAAAAAAAAGCTGTTTTTTTTTTTTTTAACACAATCTGATTTCAGGCTGATAGACAAAAAAGTCGTATTTCAATGTGGCACTGTACAAGTCCAGTATGGAAAATGGTGCGTCAGACTCTCGATACTTTTACTCCGAAAAACTGTTCATCTTTCTGAGCAGGGATTGCTGTGCTGAATCGAAATCGTGCCTCTCAGACATGCTTTCACAATAAGCTCGAATTTCAGGATCTTCCAAGACCCCCTGCTGCTTCCTCTCTCAGCCCCTTATCAAACCATGTCTTATCTCAGTGTTTCAAGAGAATCCTTTCTGCTTCTGAAATGTCTAAGGAGATTAAGGGTTTGAAGAATATGGCCTTTTAAACTTTCCTTGACATTACAGACTCAGGACGAACTATGTTTTTATAAGTTGATAATCCTGCAGTTGATAAGCCTGCAGTATGCAGATGAGATGCTTTTCATGTAGACGACACATTTTGTAACCAGGTTTGATTTAGTTTTTGTTCAATGTATCTATTTAGCATGTATTCATTTATCTACCAGAGCTGGATTAAGTATTGAATGAGCCTCATTACTGTTTACGGCTTTGTGCGCCGGTAAAAATTCAAGCCAAAACAACTTTGAATTCTCTCACAGAAGCAAAGCGGCAACAATTTCCTACTCTTTCCACATTTTGGGCATCAGTGTTTGGGTTTTATTGTACGGTAGACTGCAGCAGTTTTATTGCATCAGACAGTTGTGCTGTCCTGCTGCTATTCCAATCTCTGTGGATTACTAAAAGACCTGAAAAGATTGGGAGGATGAGTTATAAATATAAATGTGGATATGTTACACTCACTCAAGTGGCCTCTAAACTTTTTTTTTTTTTTTTTTTTTTTTTTTTTTTTTTTTTTTAATCATTCACCGTGACGAAAGTGGTCTTTTATAGTGAAACCTTTGCTCAAGGTTGCACAAAGCCTCAGTTTTCATAGTGACGTAGTTTCTCTCAGTAACTCTTATCCTACCGTGCAATGTATCTTATGCCTGTCCTTCAGGTGTACATAGTGAATATAATAGCGTTCATGCTTCAAAGGAATTCAAATAAAAAAAAATCTGCACATTAGCATATCGGTTGAAAGAAACCATACATTTTAGTCACCTTCCATTCATGTTCCCTAAATAAAGTTTTTTGTTCACGTTTCTCCCCGTTTCTTTGTGTGGGAGTTAGTTTTTCATTTTCACTGTATGATGTGCGAGACTGAAATGCACTGCTTTGAGATTAAAGCTCACTATGATGAGATTAAAGTATGAAAACGTGCCATTGTGAGACTGAAGTACCCCATTATGAGATTATGCCTCGTCGAAATGATGCGTTTTGATTATGGTGTTATGGTGGTATGTGATAATCCACAGACTGCACAAAAACAGATTAATCTAATCAGCATGTTTAAATTTATTTGGGGCAGTTAATGGAAAAGGTCAAGGTTTACAGGATTTAAAAAATCTGCGGATTCTGCTTTGCGACCAGCCAGAGAAGAATGTGACCATCAAACTTTTGTCCTTTCCCCCCCAACAACAAAAAAAGATTTGGATACTTTAGACCAGACTTTTTTAATTGCTTGTTCCAAGGATGTCCCTACTTAAAAATCTACTGAGGGGGGAGGGGAAAAAAATTTGATTTTTCAGCAATTTTTAGATTCTCAAGGACTATGTGGAATCAATGCAAGGAACGAGGAAGAAATAAAAATAGATTTTTATTTAAAAATAAAATTTATTTAACCTACAATTAAATAAAGTGAGACTGGAAAAAATTTAATGAACAGAAGAAAACCGTTGGCTCTCCACCGGAGGGCGGAAAAAACTATATATATATTTTATTTTTTTATTTTTTCTTCTGTCCATTAAATTTTTCCAGTCTCACTTTATTTAATTGTAGGTTAAATAAATATATTTAAACCATTGGTGCTGCAGCGGATCCGAGAAATACAACTTTTTTTTTAATTATTATTATTATTCAAAAATGATCGTCGGCGGATCCGCGAAACGAGCAATAAAAAAAAGTCTGTCCTTATCACAAATGCAGCATCGGTTGCCAAATAATTCACTAGAAATAACATTACAAAACACTAAGCCTATGGAAATTAGCCCAACAGAATCAAAGCCGCTTAGAGTGAGAGGACCTGGCAACCGTATTTAAATCCGCTAGCCAATCCCGTGACTGCTCTGATTACCTGAGCTAATAGCCAGCGCTCTTCGTCGGATTTTGTTAATCTGATTTCTCATGTCGCCACTTGAATGATCTAATAACTGCAGAAATCCGATTATGATTGGATTGTTATGGTCTCACAAATACTTTTCTGGATGCGCGGGCTAAATTCACACAGACACAAAATCTACAATCTCATAGAAAGCCTCCCAGAAGCATGGAAGCTAGTATAGCTGTTCCTCTGTTTAGAGTATAGCGAAGGGTAGACATGTCCGAGCAGAAGGGCTCTTCTCAAACTACAGCATTTTGGGATTAAAAGGGGAGCGACTACCGTTGTGTGGACACGATTAACGTTTACAAAATCAGACACTGAACCGAAAACCGTTTGTAAAGTTTTGCCACTGGACGGTTGTAGCTGTAGGCGCTATTAGCAATGAAGCAGGATTATCATAGCGACTCGTGCGGTGCTGAAACGGCGTCTGGTGTTAAAATGAAATAACAATCAGCTCACTATCGGACGCTTTGGCTGGATCTGTTGCAAATGTGTCTTCATATGACGAGATGGGTAGCAAATGACAAGAAAGACTTGACGAACCACCATTATGTCTTCTGTTCTTAATAACACAACCGAAAAGCAGCTAATCCAAACCCCTGAGCTGAGGTAAGTTATGCTAAGTTAAAGCAACGGGGTTGTTTGGCTAACGCAGACGCAAATTGAAGACTTTTGTTTGTTTGTCAAATGGTTGTTTTACTACTGTTTTACTATGTTGACTGTTTGTAAGTGCGTTGTTACTTCTGTGTGTGCTAACAGGTTTAGAATTGAAGTGTGTAACTGCTCCTACGTGTACATGCTAACTGTGATTAACTGCCTTCTAAGTTTGTTGATTGTTTGATTGATTTCAAAATGGCTATATTGTTAAATTTACTCTTACCAAGTTATATATTCACCAAGAAAAATTACCTTGGCATTATTTACAAGTATCACCAGAAACGTGAAAAAAATGTTGCACATGTCGTTGTCTCGAGATGGTATTCAATGCTCACAAAGATTAGGGGATAATTAATTGGTGGGTATTCCGTTTTGAATTATACCCTGAATATTTGTATATTTTCTAAAGTATAGTTACATTGAGTGAAGTCTGTTTTGTTTAAATGTTATGCACTTGAGGACCCTGCTTTTCATGGCTTCTCTTTCTTCGCTGTACTTTTAATATAGTAACAAATCCTCTCTCTTAGTTATAGTCTCTGTACTATATAGATTTGTGACTAATACCCTATTCTAATATAATCTTCTCTCTTTCTCTCTCTTTCCCTCCCAATCCCACCTCCATTGTACCCCTCACATCACCATTTTAACCCATTAACATGGTTCTTTATTTTGTTCCTCAATCCCATTCCTTTTCCTGTTATTATTGCTCTTGCATTTTATCCCTTGATTTTTTTTTTTATGAATTATTGTGCTAACGGCTTGCAGAGCCCGTAGACGCTGATGTTGATTTGTACGAACTTTTCCATCCTCCATACACTCCAGTACCAGATCCCATTCCCATGTTGCCTCCCGTTGGCGTTCAGGCTTCGGTTCTGAGTCACGATACCATCAAAGTCACGTGGGCCGACAACTCGCTGCCCAAGAACCAGAAAATCACGGACGCACGCTACTACACGGTGCGCTGGAAAACCAACATACCAGCCAACACCAAGTTTAAGGTACAGCACATCCAGTCCAGTGGTGTGGTGAGATATCGCTTTTGTTTCTAACAATGTATTGTGTGGGGCTGAATCTCAAAAACTCCTCTAACTTGTTTGCAGACGGCCAACACTACAAACCTGAGTCACATAGTGACTGGTCTAAAACCTAACACACTGTACGAGTTCTCCGTCATGGTGACCAAAGGCAGGAAAACCAGCACATGGAGCATGACTGCACATGGAACCACATTTGAAGCAAGTAAGGAGATGCACTACTTTATATGAGAACTTGTTTTCAGAAACCCAAATAATTTGAGTGTAAATTAATGATTTGTAGTCGATTAGTCATATCAGGAAGTTACACACATTAAAGCCTGGGTCATCTAAGGTCTTAAATGAGACGGCAAGTTACAAACCCCACAGCCGGTCCTGTAAAATATCTATTAAGCTCAAACTTTTTGATAGTTTGTAAAGGATGTTCTTGACTTATGCATGCAACGTTTTTAACCAATCTTTATCCCTCCTCACTGCTCCATTTTCTTTAATTAATTTCTTTCCCTCCAGCGCCCAGTTCTGCCCCTAAAGATGTGACCGTGGTCAGTAAAGAGGGACGACCACGCACCATCATAGTGAACTGGCAGCCTCCGTCTGAAGCCAATGGCAAAATTACAGGTGCTCAAATGTGCAACCAGTAATGGATCTACCTTCTTTGGTTTTATCCAACCTGTTCTAAACCAACAACAAGCTGGTAAACCCATGTCCCGTGTGTCTGTTTCAGGCTACATCATCTACTACAGCACTGATGTCAACGCTGAGGTGCACGACTGGGTCATTGAGCCGGTGGTGGGCAACAGGCTCACCCATCAGATCCAGGAACTGACCCTCGACACCACGTACTACTTCAAGATCCAGGCTCGCAACTCTAAGGGCATGGGTCCCATGTCTGAGGCGGTGCAGTTCCGCACACCTAAAGGTACGAGCATTATGAGGATCTTCACTCTTTCCATGTTTTATACAGGTGAACAATATACGATGTATAAGGAATGTTCAGATGAGGGAAGCATTTCTACCATTATTTCATGTGTTAAAATAGGTGGTTCCTGTACATTTGAGATACTCTCAGTTATGTCAGTGGGGTGTAGCACCGCTGCCTCACAATAAGAAGGTCAAACTGGGTCCTTTCTGTGTAGAGTCTGCATGTCCTCCCCGTGTCTGCGTGGGTTTACTCCGGGTACTCCGGGCTTCCTCCCACAGTCCAAAGACATGCATGTTAGGTTAATTGATTACTCCAAATTGGCATTGACTTGTATGTATATATATGTGACTGGTGTTGAGATGAACTTGTGTATGGATATAACCTTGTGTGTGTCGCTTACATGGCCGCTGATGCCGATAGCGACGTTAAAGAAGCCAAAGAAAGTTATGTCAGTGTACAGAGGACTTTCTGATTGGCCTTTTTTTCAGCCTTATTTTTAAATGAAATCTTTATTTTTCCACATTGCATACTGTAATCTCAAGATTTGATAACTGTTTTTGAGTTGCACTGTTAGTCTTGCTGCTTAAAAAAGGCTATAGTTTATCCCCAGAATTCACAGGGCGTCGGTTTGTATGGGGCAGGGTAAGGGTTTACAGCACCACTCCTCCAATCAGCCTGCCCTGCTTGAGACACATCCAGTAGTTTCTGTATGGGATTCTTGACCCACCGTAAGGCACTGTCAGGATTCTCTGGTGAAATTAAAATAGTTTATTTATTTTTTTAATTATTTGAAAACAATAGCACTACGTTTTACTGATTCCAAGAACATTACTGATTAATAACGTAAATTACAATGCCCATGTTCTAGGAGTTCGGTGGGTGATAGATGGATGATGAGTCACGTTACAATAGCGACCCCTGTTGGCCTACACTTGAAAGCACCTTGTTGCTTTTTGGGAAAGGCTCTGGATCTCACTAGACCCTGACCAGGAAAAAGCCAGGTTAAAGCATGTGGAAAATAATGTGCAGCATTGTAACCTAAACATGATTTTTAAAGTAATTTATGTCATTTAAATGATACAGCTAAATGCATATTTATAAAGTTTCTCTTTATAAATATATATATATCTATATATTTCGCATTGCAAATATTTTTAGATCAGAAATAGCTTACAAGTTAACATCTCCTGGATCCAGATATTTAGTTATCACAATATAAATATATTTAAATATAAATTTCTGCCCACTGTTACACCAGGGTTGATCAGTTTGGCCTTTTAAGATATAATATTGTAACGCTGCTTTGTAAAAACCAGTATATAAATAAATGTAACCTTAAAATTGAAACAGATGACTTTTTATGCGCTAATCCTAAAATAATTCAGAGTAATCCAAACATATTGCCATAATTGTATGTTGATGTTCCCTACATTAAATTAAACTTCCTGTGATGTGAAAGGTCTTCCTGCAACAAATATGCTACATTAGCAGTTATCCTGTTACTTTATATTAGTAAAAAAAATTATGTTGCTGGCTGCCTGTCTGATGGCTGTAACTGTTGCTTTTGGGAGAGCGTTTTCTTATCTACACTCCTATCCTTTCTTCCTCTGATCGCTCACTCACTCACTTGTCCCGCCTGGATCTTGTTTCATGGCACTTCCTCTAACAGTTCTGATCTGTGTTCTCTCTCCTCTGACCTGCTAGCCGAATCCTCTGACAAAATGGCTAATGACCAAGGTAATTGCTCTTTCTGATATTTCTAATGTTGTTCCAATCTGGAATGAACAGCTTGCTTTTTCCTGCTCCTTGAATAATTACCTGTGACTCCAGGTTTGTAATGCAATTGTAGAAATCAGTTTGTTGTGAGACATGTCAGAAATCAGATTTGTAACTGAACTGATCATAATTGGGCATGAATGACAGAATTGTTGAACTGCTAAAGTTGGTATGTAATCTACTTTCTGGTTTTCCACGCAGCTTCTGGAATGCCGATGAAACCAGGACGATCTCCTTTGCCAGATCCTGACATTGGTAATATAGTTTTGTTTAGTTGTTTTAGAAAAGTGTGATTACAATATTAGGTGTTTCTAAAGGCTATGTAAAGGATGTAGCCCATGCTTTTGTAGTCTAGCCACTGTTTTTTAAAACACTTGGAATCCACTTTTACCATATACTGAGAATGTTCCACCAATCAAATAAATATTAGGTATTACATTTCTAAGGATGGGCTTGACTGGGTTGACAGCAACAGACAATCTACATTCGACGACCGTACTTGTAATTGGACATTATAATTGAAATCTATTTTCTTTTTTCCCCAAATTCATCACTTGTCCTGTCCATTCAGTTGGAATTGGCATTTGTTTTAGTATCATTTTTGGGATGCTTCTGTTTCTACAGAGTCCTTCCTCACATATTTTGGTGTTCACAAACTTGGCTTGTTTAGCTGATATGAGACCCCTGGAAGTACCAGGTACTTTATAGATTACATTTGTAAGTGCATGTTGTGCTAATGTGCAATGGTCTGTATTTTAGGGAAATCAGGAATGGGTGGTGGTGATAACCACATCCTGGTTATCGTCATCATTGTGTCCGTGGGTGTCTTTACCATCATCTTAGTGGTTGTGGGAGCCTTCTTGTGCACACGCCGTTCCACTTCCCAGCAGAAAAAGTAAGCCAGGCAGAGCCCCTTCCACTCCAGCCTTATTTCTGCTCTCCCACGTTCTGCTCTGACCTCTCTTGGATCTTTGTTTTAGGAAACGAGCAGCCTGCAAGTCCACCAATGGCTCGCACAAGTACAAAGGGAACTCCAAGGACCTCAAGCCACCTGATCTTTGGATCCATCACGAGCGCTTGGAGCTTAAACCTATCGATAAGTCACCAGATCCCAATCCGGTTATGACAGACACCCCAATCCAACGTTCCTCTCAAGATATCACTCCAGTTGACAGTGCCATAGATCCAAAGCTCCAGAGACGAAATTCCTTTCGTGGTAAGAGCCACGTGTAGCACGGCTTCAGCCACGTGTTTCCACTTCGCTCACTACTTTCATCATATGTTTGCTGCCCCTGAAGATGTTTGGTTGTTTGTTGATCAAACCAAATAATAGTGGTCGAAATAATGCTGCAATCTGATTGGTCGAAATAATCGAGCCATCTGATTGGTCGAAATAATCGAGCCATCTGATTGGTCGAAATAATCGAGCCATCTGATTGGTCGAAATAATGCTGCAATCTGATTGGTCGAAATAATCGAGCCATCTGATTGGTCGAAATAATCGAGCCATCTGATTGGTCGAAATAATCGAGCCATCTGATTGGTCGAAATAATCGAGC
>JAVSBV010000002.1:1974105-1989466 GCA_033117975.1 Parotocinclus spilosoma
ATATTTATTTTTTAGCACTTTTTAATTTCTCAAGGACTATGTGGAATCAATACAAGGAAGGAGGAAGAAATAAAAATACATTTGTATTTAAAAATTAATTTAATTGTAGGTTAAAGAAATTTTAAGTGAATCTGGAAAAAATTAAATGAACAGAAAAAACCGTTGGCTCTCCACCAGAGGGCGGAAAAAGCAAAAAAAATTTATTTCTTTTCAAGAAATTTTGATTTTAATTAATTTTGATTTTAATAATTGCTGTGGCGGATCCGATGAATACCAAAAAATATATATATTTTTTTGTATTCTTCGAATATGATCGTCGGCAGATCCGTAAAACAAGCAATAAAAGTCTGGCCTCAGGACTAAACACCACTTGGTTTTGCCCTTGGTACGGAGTCGAAACATCCCGTTTAGAATATCGCCTTACATTTTCATCAGCGCTGACACTGATGAAGGCAAGAGCACAGCTTGCGTCACCCGTCACTGTGATTGACTGATTCACTCAGACATGGAGGTACGACTGCTCGGGTTTGGTCCCTAACATCAGGTGCTGTTTTTATTTAACATTACAATTTAATATCAATCTGTTACAACGGACCACGCAGTACAGGCGTTCTCACGACTCCTGGATGATGTCACTTTTTATTAAGTAATGCTCTCTGTAGCACTTCCCAATTTGGAATTCTGTTTTTCTGCTGTGTTTTCATATGAAGAAACAACATTTAGAAAAGACGTGGGGAGATGTTCCCCAAAGAAACGTCGCTGCATCGTCGATTTGTTACGATCACGTCTCATCTTCTTAACTGTCAGTTTGACTGTAGGAAATGTAAGGGTACTCTACAGGAACACGTTCTTGATTTCTGATTTGGGATAATGTTGTTACGGTCAGATCTTTTTTGCACTTTTTCAACAGTTTAGGGAGAAAAAGAAACATTTCTTACATATCCTGTGTTTTCAATATAAAGCTATATTTGTGTAATGTAGTGTCATAGCGTAGCAGTAGGGAGCTGGTATTGTTTTTTTTATCTTTCATTGTTTGGGCCTCTAAAAAGGCATTTTGAGCGACAGGTTTTACTGTGTTGCAGATTCTATTGTTGTTTTATTTCTGTACAAAGATCTTTTGCTGTCTGTAGAATACTCTGTGGCTTTTTAAAAAAATCTAATCCTAAAAAAGCTTTGGATTTGATCTTGTTTTTTCTGTATTTTATTTATTTGATGTCTGGAGTGTATATATGGGTCAAACAAAAAAGCTCACACCAAATTAGGGCTGTTTTTTAAATACGTATTCGTTACGTATACCCGTCGCAGATGCACAGTACGATTGACTGCATTTACTGGGATGGTTATATTGTTTAACCAGAATCATTTTGACATTCTAGCAGAAAAATGTGCTGGCAACCCAGATTAAGCAGAAATGCAACTTTTTCGTTACTACTGACAAATCTGCAGATACGGCGTGATGCTATCATGTCAATATGGACTTGCATCACGGAGGAAATGTTTCTAGCACCTTGTTGAATCTATGTCATAAAAAATTAGGGCAGCTCTAAAAGTAAAAGGCTATCCAACTGGGTAAGAACAAGGCAAACCGAATAAAGTGGCCAGCAAGTGTACAGTTTTCCCCTGTTTATGGGGGGGGGCTTACATTCCAGGACCACCCACGATAAACAAAAATCCGTGAAGTAGGGGCACAATTTTTTTCAGTATTTCTACACTATTTTAGCCGTAGAACTTGCAGAACGTTTGGGAAACATCGTAGGGCTTGAATGAATTCAGTCTATAATGAAACTTTCACAAACAGTGAACACAAAACCACAGATAAAAACTCAGGCGGCCGATGCTCTAGTCTTACTTCTTGTTTTTAGTGAGTATTCATCCGCTGAGTAAATACGCTATTGTAGTGTAAATCATAATATTTGATGACTTCTAGCATTTCTTTATTGTTAGAATTAATATTTTTTATATTTTTTAATACATTTAGTGATTTTTTTTACTGTGAAAGTTCATCTAATATCATCTACTATACCACATGTACTACGCATGTGCAGATCGAGTTCCGCAAAAAACAGCGAAAATCCACGCTATATTTTTTTTCCAATAATATTTTTGGAAAACCTGCGATGCACCGAGTCCACAAAAGTTGAACCGCAAAGTGGTGAGGGATCACTGTACTTAATTATAGAGCATCAGCAAGTAGCATGGGCGATAAAGAGTACCTCTATCTAATTTGTGACAACTACGAGAAGCAGTCCTGTTTTTTTGGGTCAGTATTCCTACAGAAAGTCACCTGGTGGAATCTATGCCCTGATGAATTGCTGCCGTTCGGAAGGGTCCAACACGCGACTGTCCACTCCAATGAAGTGGCCATTCCGTGATTTTTTTCAAATGATTACCTCTTTTGTAAAATGTTTAAGTAACCAAATATTATTTAAGAAGCAGTGAGTTGGTGGCTGAGTGGTTAAGATACAGATCAATTCAACAAAGGGTTAAGGATCCGAGTCCCAGCAAAACCAAGCCCTCCAAAACCATGTCCTAAGCCCTCAAGAAAGGTTTATAACTCTCAGTTGCTTTGATTGTAGCCTGTCCCATCTGAAAAACTTGAAGTGAAAATATTTGCCAAATGAATTCATGTAAAAACAATTTTTAAAAAAGCATTGATTCTTGGAGGGATAAGATTAGCCAGTGTTGCCAGGTCTGCTGTTTTCCAGTGGAATAAAGCCAATGGAAAATGTATTATACAAACTATAAAGCTGTTTCAGCTCACAATCTGGAAATTATGCGGACACACAACTTTGCGATGGACGGTCCATGCTATTTTATTCACAAATTAGATTACCTTGCTTAACAAGAAGGGCATCTAAAACAAGTGCGCGTATGGAAAGCACTTGAAATGCGGTACAGTTCCATTGTTTGTGGTGCATTGCGGAAAATTAGCAAACTATGTGCATCCGACATCTTGGATTAAGGAAAAGACGGTACTGATTTGATTAATCGTGGCCTGTTATCTACAATTTCTGTTCATAGACTGACCATAAACGTAGCTTGTGTGACATCAGAATTGGTTACATGAGTCAGGCTGACCATGCGCACAGTACATTACTGGTGCTGTTAAATAGAACAGCATGGTTAGAGATAAAGGCTCGTAATCAGTGAGGCTTTTTGAGCTTCACAGAAAGTGCTGCACCCTGTTCTTCAGATTTAATCAATATTCCTGCCACTAGTTCTTGGGGGCCAAATAATTGTAATCAGTTATAACAGTAACAGGTTATTTTTGTAACTATTTACTCATTTTATGTTTTCCTTTAGAACTGGACCCAAACAATCCGGCCTGCAGAACCAATATATTGGTAAAAATATAAGAATTCAAAAAATAAGAACCCCGTAATTGAAATGCCTCTTCCCTAGATCAATTAGAGCATCGAACAGGCCATTTGGATCTTTGTGCTCCAAGTTCAGATCATTTAACAGTATTGTAAATAAAACATTCAATGGTGCAAACTTACAAAGACGATGAATGTTATCCTGTCCAGTTAGTAGCGATCATTTCCAGTACAGTATAGCAATAAATATAGATTTATATAGAAATAAAACCCAAAAGAAAAAGAAGGAAAGTATAGGCATGTTATCTGTGTATTATATCAGTCTATGGGTGTAATTCCAGAACCCTCCTCCCCCCTTCAGTTGCTAAAGTTCCACTTTATTTTTGCTTATATCATTCCATTTATATTTTTACTAATTTTATGTTTTTTCATCCATCCATCCATTATCTTCTGCTTAATCCACATGGGGTCGTGGGCCACCCAGTGTCCACCTGGAAACTCTGGGTGCAAGGCGCAACCCTAGAAAGGGCACCAGTCCATCATAGGGCACACACACAATCACACACTAAGGGCCACTTTAGAGACACCAATTAACCTAACATGCATGGCTTTGGGAGGAAGCCCGCGTAAACCCATGCAGACACAGGGAGGACATACAGACTTCACCCTGGGATTGAACCCGGAACGTTATTGCTGTGAGGTAGCTGTCCCTTTGATTAATAATTTACGTTACTTCTGGCGCCGATTAATCTCGAATCCTGTGGTTCAGCTGATATTGGAAGGTGGTGATTCGCCAAAGTGAAGTCTGCTCAAACGCTATCACATGCACGGATTTACGTCACTGCCAGAGCCTCTGCGATTTTAGATGCATAGTACCTTTTGTGCTTTGCTTTGATTAAGGGCTCAGTGTTCATTGTCTCCAAAAATCAAGTGAGATTAAGTGGCCAGACTTGCAGTCCAAATGATATGGCATGCTCATAAATAACTGGAGAAACACAGTCCGGTGTGTCACATCACAATGAACAAGACTGAAAGGCTTCAAAGGAAGGGCAGCAGCTGGTGTAGGCAGAGACAGATCGAAGAAGCCAGTTTTGCATTTATTAAAAGAGACCTTGAGTGTTCAATATATTACAGCAATCAATATCGTAAGCCCCTGAAAGCAGCCTGAGTTAAAGCAGCTTTTCTATTTATGAGTACACGGGAATTCACAAGGGTGGCTTTCGGTGGTTCACAACAAAGTGTTTCCTAAAATAAGTACTAGAATCAATAACCAGTGCATTTTTACATTCAATCGTTTACACTTGGGGTGGTAGAATCCATGTTTTATCAGTTTCCCCTAGAAATGTAATCCTTTGTAAGACCCAGCTTCTGGGCAGTTCTGATCAAATTATTATATATATATATATATAATGATTTAAATTAAAAATGAACAAACATCTGCAGGTAACACACATAATATAATGGGCTCTGTGATTAACAGTATGTGCACTTTTCTCCTTTTTAGCATGATACCACCTAAACTTTTAGCAAATTACACACCGATTGTGACGTGGAAATAGAAATATTTTGACAATCTTGCCCCAAAACTACACACAGTGTGATTTTTTGTAGTACAATATTTTTTGCAGTGCATTGTGCAAATGCCAGTCTATATATTTAATTGCATTGCCTACATTTTTGCTTGCCCATATATAGCAGATGTAAATCATTTTAATAACAAAAAACAAGCAAACAAAGAACAAATAAACACAACAGTGATTACCAGAATGCTACAACAAAGGAGCAAAGCATCTCCTGAGCCACATAGAGCAAACTAGTAAGGGTGAATAGCATAGGATGAGGTAGTAGCTAGGAATAAAACCGAAATCAAGGAGGTGCCTTGCAGTTAAATAGCTGTCAGTCCAGTAGTGCGTATTGCGTAGACATGATTTGTTGTGTTATGTTGACTTCATGTCTGTGGATGTGTAAGGGTCGAGGGAGAGAAGAGCTGGGATGGAACGAGGTCGTAAGGGGTGAGAATGGTCGAGGTTAGTTTAGCAGCCTCTCTGGGGAAAAAATCTGTTAATCATGCTGGTGGTCTTTGTTTCAAAAGACCTGTATCGTCTTCCCGAGGGCAGGAGTTTAGCCAAGTGATGGGCTGGATGTGATTGGGATCTGATGATACTACAGGATTGATGTAGGCAGTGGGAGGAGTAACTGGAGGTCATGCTTAGTAACTGGGCCCTATTATTTCCCTGACAATCCCTTATAACTCCTCACTGCATTTTCCGGTCCTCCTTCATGCAACTGGTAAACCCCAGAGGCAAGCAGACAAAGAACTACAAAGAAATAGAGATAAAAATCCAAATGCTTCTGCGGTAGATTTGTTTCTTTCCTTTCAGCTGTGTGACCACTGTAAAAAACGCATGAATGCATTTGCTGTACAGCTTTTAGTCACTATGATGGTATGAATAAAGACAGTACTGCTATGTCTGGACCATCAACAAAAAATACTCCTAGCTGTGCATAAAGTGTCTAAAGCCAGACTGCAAACATACAAACAATAAGGCCTCAATTAAAATTAAACTTAAAAAAGGTTTTATTTAGGTTCAAATTTAAGTTCTAGCAGCTTTTAAGACTGCATTCAGAATTAGTCATTATAACCGTTTTACCGATGTTTTACTTCATTATCATTTTCCTAGTGATCATAAGTGCTCTTTAAACTTTGAAATGAACTGCATTGATGTCCTTCACACACTGCTTCACACTGACCAATTAGAGCATCGAATGGGTCGGTTGGATCTTTTTGGCCAAAATTGAAACAAAAAAATTTGAATCTTTAACATGGGCACAGTAAATAAAAAAAGTCTTACAAAGACGATGAATGTAATCCTGTCCAGACAGTGGCGATAATTTCCAGTACAGTATATTTAAACGCCATGAAACTCAAAGAAAAAGAACAAGATCAAAGGCATGTTATCTGTGTGTGTTATATCAGTCTACGGTTGTAATTCCAGAATCTCTCACCCCCACTTTATTTTCCCTTATCTCATTTCATTTATATTTTCTCTTGATTTTATTTGATGTTTTTTCCATCCATCCATCCATCCATCCATCTTCTGCTTAATCCACAGTTTGCAATTGTCCAAATTCTAGCAGCTCACAAGACTGTATTCAGAATTTCTGACAGAAATTGGTCAGATGTTTTACTTATTGACATTTTTTCTTAGTGATCTGAAGTGCTATTTAAGCTTGCTGAACAAAGGTTCAGAAATATACAGTCAGGATTGAAACTATCTAAAAAATCGAATCTATTCAACATATGTCTGAATGAAATGCATTGCAGGCCTTCACACACTGCTTTACAATGACGTTCATTCATGCTGAAAAATCTCAGCTGTTTACAGTAGATGGTAATTAATTGGTTTAATTTATCTTTAATAGTCATTTTTTTTCCAGTGGATGGTGTTCAAGTAGCTACAGTCTTCTAGGTTTACATACTGGAGAAAATCACTTCATGTAAATGTCAGAACTTATAATAGAGTGCGGCCTTTGATCTAGCAATGACTGGGATACATTTGCTGTTTTCAAATACAGCAAGTAAACTTTATTTGCATTGTGTGTGTTCAGCTGAGTGTGTAAACTAGCATAGAAATGAATTTTTAAAAAGATTGAAGATTAATGATTGTGTTACTGTTGGCTAGTAGTAAGATTGAGCTTCATAGGAGTTAAGCTTTGTGTTACTGTAATTTAACATTGAGATGTTTTGCGTTACAATAATGGACTTCAAAGGAGTCAGCAGTAACATTAAGCTTTAAAGTGTTGTGCTTTGTGCTACTGTATGGTAGTTTTGAGATTGTGTTTCAAAACTATGTGCTTTGTGTTACTGTAAGGTAGTTTTAAGATTGTGTTTCAAAACAGTTGTGCTTTGTGTTACTGTATGGTAGGTTTGAGATTGGGTTTCAAAACAGTTGTGCTTTGTGTTACTATATGGTAGCTTTGAGTTTGTGTTTTAAAACAGTTGTGCTTTGTGTTACTGTATGGTAGCTTTGAGATTGTGTTTTAAAACAGTTGTGCTTTGTGTTACTGTATGGTAGCTTTGAGATTGTGTTTCAAAACAGTTGTGCTTTGTGTTACTGTACGGTAGTTTTGAGATTGTGTTTCAAAACAGTTGTGCTTTTGTGTTACTGTAAATTAGCTTTGAGATTGTGTTTTAAAACAGTTGTGCTTTGTGTTACTGTAAATTAGCTTTGTGATTGTGCTTCAAAGCAGTTGTGCTTTGTGTTACTGTAAATTAGCTTTGACATTGCGTTTTAAAACAGTTGTGCTTTGTGTTACAGTAAGGTAGTTTTGAGATTGTGTTTTAAAACAGTTGTGCTTTGTGTTACTGTAAAATAGCTTTGAGATTGTGTTTCAAAACAGTTGTGCTGTTTTGTGTTACCTTTGTGTCTCTATAAATAAGTCAAAGTTGAGAAAGTGGTTTCAGATGCATATGAGATCTGGGGAGATGTTTTTTCTGGTCTCCATAGTTTTCTTTAAGAATGATTATTACAATAATCACTAATTAATCACAAATGCTTTGTAACTATTATTAGTACAGTCAGAATGAACACAAACATCTCTTAATCAGTTTCGTTCTTAAACAGAAATGATTTTACATTGTAAGAATCAGTGAGATGATTTAGACTGCTTACCAAAAAACAAGGGATATTTTAGAAATTAAATATCTTCTCATTTTTGTGAGCAGCATATTTGAACATGGAGCCTCAGACTGAGCTCCTGAGACTCCTTAACTAAAGTGCTATTTTGGCAAATCAGAGCACTGGGTGAGACCATATTGAGATATGTTCTACTCAGTTCAAGAGAAGATGTGAGATTACTGAGGTCTTCAGCTCAGGGGACAACCTTGAGCAGCAGGAGACTTAGTGTTGTCTAGGAGTAACTACAAGGCTCTGCTCTTCTCGCAGCATATATTTAGTCATTAGCTTTGAAACATGTGAAATATACAAAACTCGGTGGGTAGCACCGCTGCCTCACAGCAAGAAGGTCCTGGGTTCAATCCCAGGGTGGAGCGGTCTGGGTCCTTACTGCGTGAAGTCTGCATGTCCTCTGTGTCTGTGTGGGTTTACTCCAGGTACTCCGGTTTCCCCCCACAGTCTAAAGACAAGACGTGTTAGGTCAATTGATTGCCCTACATTTACATTGACTTGTGTGTGCATGGTGCATGTGTGTGTGTGTGTGTGTGTGTGTGTGTATGAATAGTCTTGACTAGATATAACTTTGTGAGTGTCGCTAAGATGGCCACTGGTGCAGATAGCGATGTTAAAGAAGCCAAATTGATGTTAAACAACCAATAATATACAGACTCGGTTCACATAGTACCTGCAAATAAACCCTAACATGGATTTAAGGATTCTTAAAGATGACAAGCAATAGATCATAAACAAATCTTGCAGACTTTAACAGTTTATATCTTCTGGTGTGAATTTATTCTCCTAAACTTGCAGTTGTAGCATGTTAGCCTGACAGGGAATTGCTTTAGTCTCACCACAGCGGTATTGCATCCAGAATGCGTTAGCGAGTGTATCTTATTTGGGAACCGTTCCAAAAGGGCGAGCTTTGGATTTAAAGTGAATAAAGCGACACGCTGGATGGTGGAGGAAAAATGACTCCTGAGGGCATTCTGAGTGCTGCATGCTGCAGACGACTCCTTTGTGTGAAATGTAACTAAAGATTGGAACCGAGTTATATACATATTTATATATCTGAGAGTCTGGAACGTTCTGCGGTTTGCAAGATGGCTTTCTAAGCCCCTTAAGCGCTAGGAGATCAGTACTTTCTTTTGGTTAATACAAATCCATGCGCGGCGCAGCCAAACAAAGCCACCGGTCGACATTCGGGGCTTGCCTTCGTCATAGGCTAAATCAAGAACACAGCGCTGTTCCTCAGCCTGGTGATGAAAAAGCTGGAGATCCAGATTCGCTCATGTGATTATCTTTCAACGTTGTTGGAATCCAGCACTCTACACACAGCCCGGGATTGTACAATAGCCCTCGGCTCGAATTAAATAATGATTTCTACACCGTGGCAGTATTTAAACAGTGACTCTTGAGCAATCTAAAATACACAGGCAAATGAAAAGGAGCGACCTGCGGTCCATTTTCATAATTGTGCAGTACAGCCCAGCACAACTGCTTGGCTTGCAGCCTTCGGGACAGCGATCGATATGCTGATTGGAGTAATCCGTGGCACCTCTGTCTCTCGGTTCACATTTTGGAGTCCATTTCCCATGGAAGACTGCACACGCCGTGCGAACGATGAAATGAAGTCAATCAGCATGTACAGTGTGAGACTAATCTAAAGCGACCAGGATCACGTACACACAGCGTATAAAGTGCAATTTTTTGTTGTCAGTGTCAGGTCTCACAGTGCTTTCTGACACTAATAAAAGCTTCTCTTGGTATCTCAGGACAAACGTTTGATTCAAAATCCACTCAAATCTAGTCTGCTGTGCGTAGCTGTGAATGACATGATGTGTGTCCAAAATCAATATTTTCTTTTTAAATAATGCATTTTCATTTACAGTTGAAGCTGAAATCCTGGTTTTCATATTCTTGCTCTGAAGTACGGTGTATGTTGTTCGGTATGATGTTCCGAATGGGTTATATGCATCTACCTACATTTATTTGGGGATTTAATGAATGTTTGATTATAGTATATAAAAACATTTAGTACAGTACTGTACTCTACGGTAATTATTAACTTTATTTTTTTTCTAAACACTTAATGTATAAACTATAATGTATATTACCTTCTGCCTTCAAGACTGTTATTCTCTTTTGTGCACCAGGTATCGTAACGATGTTCTTGTACTAGTTTTCATTGGGATTAGATGTATATAATAGTTTTATTTCCTATTGTAGTTCTTAAGACTTCAGTTGTTGATGACAATGTAATTTGACTGGCAGTAGGCTTAATCAGAAAACTTTTTTGTGTGTGGGCCACTGGTTCATATATATATATATAGTCGATATATATATATATATATATTCCCTTAAAGAGAGTATTTGCATCATTGAAGTGGGTGTGGTTTTATTACTGTAATTGAAGTTTATTAATGTGTCTCCAGTGTCTTCTTTGCATAATACCATAAAATGGCAACTTTTAAATATACAACCAACAGAAAGGGCAAAAATAAAAGAAATACATCTCTTAAACTGGTCGAGAAATTGCTCTAGTACTAACCACACACTGGGTGCCATTCTATTATTTTCAAATGTATTAATTATTATTCATTATCATTACAAATTAATCAGATATAAACAGAGATGACTAAAGGGAGATTGAAATTAAATAACTGAGCCCAACCCCATGAAATAAAAGACCCAAATAAGAAATGTTGCATGTAACTAGCTTGGATTTTGGCGCCACCTGGCGTGAAACTGCTAACATTCACAGAACAAATTTGAGGGTGATCTTTCACTTATTCCACTTAGACTACAGTGTGACGAACAATTATTATTTTGGGAAGGTGAAGATATAGTTATTTTAATGGATTTAACTGACAGTAATCCTCAATTTGGCTGAAATTGAGAGCGTTACAATGTGGGTGATACAGTTATTTATTGTTACACAGCGCCCCCTTTTGGCTGACTCTGTCAAAAAAAAAAACACCACTGCCCGTGATACGTCATGATCGTGCATGTTGTTTCAATTGTTACTTGTAAGAATTATAGTAATTTAGACATAATTTTGTGTTTACTCTAAAATAATTTTTACTTAATAATTGGAAATCACATTGGGCAGAGAAAAGCTAGTACCTGTTTATTGGCATATTAGCATTCATTGGCAAGCCTTCCTCCCTCTGTCTCAGAAAGGGAGTTCACCAAGTACTAAAAATACAACAAGAAAGTGCAACGAGGAAGAGAAAGGATGTCCATGCATAATACACTGCCCAGAAAAAAATGTGATATTTTAAAATGAATATGAAGAAGATTTCACAAGAACTGCTGGATAACCTGATTCTGTCCATGTACTATCACTGTCAGTGTAATTTGGCAGTCTTGGGTGACCATAAACCCTACTGAACTGTCAATATGTGTTAACATGCTTCTGTTCACCCCCATAAATATGTCACTTTCTTATAAATTATGATAATTATTGAGTTTGAATCTCACTTGCGCAATTGAACAATTTTCATTGAGTTTACATTCATTTAAATTTTTTTTGTTAACAAATTTTTTGATTTTTTTTTGTTATTTGTTTTGTTTTTATTTTAATATTAGTGCCTTTACAAAACACTTGGCATACATAGCTTGTTCAGAAGTGGCAGAGGGCAGGTGTGAGTGCATTTTTTATGCACAGTGAAACAAAGGCATGGTGTGAGTCAAGAAGGGCAGCACAGAAGCCACTTCTCTTTGAGAAGAGCATCAAGGACAGCGTGGCATTCTGCAGGAAGTTCATGGATTGAACTGCAGAAGACTGGGGTAAAGTTACACTGCTCACAAAAATTAGGGTATATTTCTAAATGAATATGAAGCGATTAAAAAAATTATGTAATTTGGTTTCATTAAATCAGATCATAAGAATAGCAAATGAAAAGTAAAAGAAAATAGTTTGATTATGCAAATGAGATGCAAAATTATTGTGGTTGAGTAACAAATTACATGGGGGTGAACAGACGTATGTCAAACTGGATGGGAGTCCCACACAGACTGCCAAAACACAAATTCAATTTTTGAAAAAGTACTACACAAGAGTGTAGAAAATTTTAGTAATTATTTAATCTCCAACTTTAAGAACAATAGTAGTGTATTTCTGTTTGTTGTTGAGTATGCATTAATGTATTGTAGCCATCACCTCTGTCTTTTATTTTCCTATTTTTCTGTGTTTTTTCAAGCATGATTAGCAGGAGTGTAGCATTCCGTTAGCAGTTAAGTCAGTTCTGTGGACGCGATGAAGCTTTGATAATTCTCAGTAATACTGTTGACCTTTATCTTCATCCTCCAGATTGTGTTTGTGTGTGCAGTGGGCCTGTGTTGAGCTCTGTGCCTAATAACATGGCAAGTCTGTACTCAGCTTTGAACTGTCATGCACTCATTTGCTGATGCTGGAATCAAATATTACTGCTCTGGTCTATTCCACTCTTTACATGACCATGCATTATGCTCAATAGGTACATGGAAGTGTAAAGAGTATGGACTGTAACCAGTTTTAGCATAACTTCAACTGAAACAGTAACTTCTGATCCTCTCTACTTTTAAGAGAATAGTTATTTTTTAAGTAAGCCATGCTTCATTAAATGACTCATTATTATTGAATCCTTAATAATAATAATAATAATAATAATAATAATATAGTTTTCTGTCATGATTTATGTTAAGTGATATTCTGGAAAAAATGTTATAACACAGAGTACTAAAAGTGGTTAAATTTATGTCATTTAGCAGATACCCTTATCCAGAGCGCTTTACAACAGTACAATAAAGTCCTACAAGCCAAGCATTGTGGGCTCAGGGACCCAGCAATAGCAGCTTGATAGAGGTGGGATTTTAACCATGGCCCTTGCAGTCCAAAGTGCAGTTACTTTAACCACTGGGCTATCACTGGGTTTCTGATTGGGGTTTTTGTAGAAAATGTCTCATAGATACAAATTTCCATATCTTGGAATAATCGACCCCGTTCTATACCCTAAATTCCTAATTTCCTAAAGTAGATCAAATTTGATTTTGAGGGTATGTTTTGGATACTTCTTTTGTTGTAAACATTCAACTTCTGTCAGCTTATTTCAAGCCAATTTCAGCTAATTTCAAGTAAATTAAAACATTGTGTTGTTTTTGTTTATGCTTTTCAAATTGACCTACATTCACTTTGTCGAAAATTGAATGTATTGTCTGACCCAAACACTACTGGCATTCAATTCCGTTTTATTATGATGGTGGCACCTCAAACGCTGCCTTACTCCAGCTAGCTGATAATAAGAAAAAGAAAGTGCATGTTTGGTTAGGGGTGCAATTTCTTTTTCTAACACGTTATTGGGGTTTCCAATATACATTTACACATGGAATTTAGCAGACGCTCTTATCCAGATCGACTTACAACTAATATATTCTTACAATTCAAGCAATGGTGGGTTTATGGCCTTACTTAAGGACCCAACTGTGGCAGCTTGGCAGAGGTGGGATTTGAATCCAGGACCTTCAGGGCCAAAGTCTCATGCCTTAACCACTAGGCTACCACAGGCCAATATATTTGTGACATATGGCTTTTGAATCCAATGTTATGGAAAGATCTCCATTTAAAAACTGTTTGAGTGGGGTTAATTTATGTGGGGGCAGCATGGTGGCTCGGTGGGTAGCACCGCTTGCCCCACAACAAGAAGGTCCCGGGTCCAATCCCAGGGTGGAGTGGATTGGGTCCTATCTGTGTGGAGTCTGCTTGTCCTCCCCGTGTCTGTGTGGGTTTACTCCAGGTACTCTGGTTTCCTCCCACAGTCCAAAGACATGCATGTTAGGTTAATATGCGTCTCCGAATTGTCACTGACTTGTGTATGCAAAACACCCCAGCCATGGATAAGCCATGGATAAGCCTGGATAAATGGAATGGGGTGGAGAAAGCAAACTACTCCACTATCCTGCTGAAATACTTAATGGATCACATCGATGAAGGACAGAAATGTGTGGAGATCAATGAGTGACCAAGGGTCGGCTGTGACTGTTCGGTTAATCCCATCTCTCTCAATTTATGTGGCAGGTTTGGCATGGAAATAAGTTTGGGGGTAAAATGGGGTGTCGACCAAAAATTTAAAAGCTGGCACATAATAAATAAAGAACATTTATGAAAACTGCACAAACATGCATGGATAAATTGACAATAAATATTTTTACAGTATATTGGTTAAGACTATAAAACGGAGCAGTGGTTACATCCAAAATCGCAAAGGAGTCACTTTAATAATTACAATCACTAATTAGAAGGCTATAGGCGATTTGTGTATCTGTTGGCTTTGTCCGAAACCACAGGTTGTTGTGTAAATAGTATATCTAAATAGTATACCAGTGTCCTCGGTACTATTACTGAGATACTGTTTATTGGTATATGTAGCGGTTTGAGACACAGCCTAGTGCTCTCTGTATGCGAATCACGACAGAATTAGGGGACGGAACAGGAGGTAGGCTGGCTAAGCGCAGCACGCACTGGAACGTAAGTTAGTGGCTAAGTACTTAGCTTCTAGCTAACGACATTTCAGGGAGACAAGTCGTGCTGCATAGGAACATATTCAGTGCCGGGAGTTCAGCTTCTGGTGTGTGAAAGGTAAGTGTGATTTAAAATAGCTGCACTTTGTTTCAGTGCTGTAACGGCAGTACTGGTGACAGTTTGAGTTAGCTGGTTGAGGAACGGCTAAAGCAGGAGGAGTGGTTAGTGAGAGAATATCAGTACAGCTGCAACACTTGCGCCCTTGTACTTCATGTGGTATCGGTCGTTTGCAGAGTGAAATACTTTATTTTAAAAGGTTAAATATGTCAGATTTGCCTATCTTTAGCATAAACAGGCTGTTTTTGTTGGATTTTTTTAAAACTTTTTTTTTTAGAAGCGCCTAACTTTACTTTAATTGATTCATTAATTCTTATAGGGACTTGAATGGTAACCCTTTAATTTGAAATCCTGATCGTCAAGTATCAGTAATCAGGATTTCTAACAATATGTATAACAGGGCTTTGGACTGCTGCTTGCTTATTGCAGTTGTCGTATATTTGGTATATATAATTAATATAAATATAATTTTGTGAGCAATGTAAGTTACATAACCGCACAGTTACAACCCCAAATCAGGAACAGTTGGAACAGTGTGCAACTGCAAACAAAATTGCAGTGTATTACATTTACTTTGACTTCTATTTCAATGCAGACAGTAAAAGCCATGAGATTTGACAGTAAGAAGCGTAAGAAGCAGTAAGATATTTTGTCTGGGGTTGTAGTCATTTCACTTTTTAACCCTTTCATGCATGAATTATGACAACATTAATCTGGATTTTTTTCCAAAACAGTTTTATTCTCCATTCAGG
>JAVSBV010000002.1:1989566-2007496 GCA_033117975.1 Parotocinclus spilosoma
GGCTTGAATGAATTCAGTCTATAATGAAACTTTCACAAACAGTGAACACAAAACCACAGATAAAAACTTGTCATGTCAGCAAGTAGCGACTCTATTAGTAGGCGGCCGATGCTCTAGTGTTACTTCTCGTTTTTGGTGAGTATTCATCTGTTACATTAAGTAGATAAAACAGCTATTTACTGTAAATCATGATATTTTATCATTTATAACATTCCTTTATTGTTAGAATTAATATTTGTTATATATTTTTAAGAGCACTGGGTTTGAATCTCAGCAGTACCTGCACACAGTGTGATCAACAGCATTAAAACCTAATCACGATCAAATGTTATTAAAATGATTGATGGCATACAAAATGATTGATGATAGAGCATACAAACGAGAAAGCTGGTTTTTAGATCGGTTATCGTATTTTTTAGAACATGTCTATTCACACTAGGCGTTCTATCGGTTCTATCTCTGTCCGAGCCGCACGCGAATAAAACACCACGGTTGCCATGTTTACTTATTCTACCTTTTAACTTTTATACTTTAAGATTGTTTTGTGGCATCTGGCAACCCTGGAATTAAATGCAGCCCCTGCAAAACCATTAATGAACATTTTGTGGAGACTCTGAAATTCAGGATATACTCAAGAAAAAGAAGAATCAGATTATTTAAGTACGAAGTTTACATCGCATCTGTTTGTCAGATTATTGGCTGGTTGCAAAGCAGGAATCCGATCATTAGCTTTTTCATTATCTGATTATTCAAATGCATGAAAACGTATTTGTATTACTGACAAAATCGGATTAAGATTAAGCACATGGATATGATGAACGGATTAAGCACATGTAAACGAACTGAGCTTCACACAGGCTTTATGTCTGTTCTTAATAAAACAGCCACTAGACATATTTACTTGTGCTTTTTTATTTCTTTATTAGTTGGATATACTTAGACTCTGGGAGTCCTGAAGTTCATCCCGACAGCTGGTTGAACGACCTGCAGCTTGGAGAGGCTGCCAAAGTCCTAAAAGAAGAATGTTCAGTATCAGTTGCAGTGCAGTGACTTCAGTGCTCTTATATCAGAATGCCTGGAAGAGCTTACCAGCAGGTTCAGCATATCCATGGTATCAGGATCGACCTCAATAGCATCCTGATCCAGTGCAGAGACCTACATTCATAATCAACATGAGGGCATTGTATCGTGTTATAAATGGGTAATAACTAGTCCTTAATAACACCTTAAATATGAGCCAGCTGAGGACCTGGGTTTAATTCCCAGGATGGACTTGCAACAAGTAGGTTTGGTACCAATTATGGAACACTGTCATGGGCCTGTGCACTGTCCAGGGTAGGTCACGATGTCCTCACAACCCACAAGACGTATTACAAATGATTGGTTCTGTGAGGCGACCAATCAGAACACAGAGAGAGTGTGACTTTATTAACTGCTCACATCCTTATGTAATAGTGCTGTCAAAAGATATTTCAATAAATTAAACTCCAACCTGCAGACCCTACCCAAACCAGGTTGGAACAGGGCCTCTGGCAAGGTAAGGGCTATCAGATACATGGGGTCCACAAATCTGGCGTGCTAAGCCTAAGTGAAAGGTCTGACGCCAAAAGGGGTAAGAGTCTGAGCATAAGGGCACAGTGAAGGGAGCGAAGAGTGAGCTGTGTTAAAGACAGACTAAGTGCCACCTTGCCAGGGGTCACCTCAGCGCCAGGTTTTAGGCTGAAGCAAATTGTCACTTTTATAACATTGTACAGTGTAAACACGGGACAGCAAGAATGCTGATGACCCCACACACATCATGGTGAAGCACAACTACATTTTGGGAGCCCTCGCTTATTTTTAACTACAATTTCAGTGCTTGTGTTGAAAAACAAACATGACATTGCAATCGGTGATCAAGTTTTTTTTTTTTGCTCAAGTGTGACTCACTGACCTCGGGGACGTAGTTGTCTCTCCTCTCTCGCTCCTCTTCCTGCAGTTTGAGTGAGATGCCTCTGACTGGGCCTCTCTGGATTCTCTTCATCAGATGTGTGACATAGCTGCACACAGAGGAGCAAACAGTTACATACCCAAAGCAAGCCTGTGAGATGATTAGCAGTCATTGTGCATCAAGCGGTTAAGATACTGGACTGTGAGGGTCCAGAAGGTCCAGGGTTCAAATTTATGGCATTTAGCACCCTTATCCAGAGCGACCTCCAACTTATACAGTCTTACAATTCAAGCAATTGTGGCTTAAGGATCTTGCTTAAGGAACCCAACTGTGGCAGAGGTGGGATTTGAACCTTGGACCATGAGGTCCAGAGTCCAGCACCTTAAGCGCTAGGCTACCAGAGTGGGATTGTCCATCATAAGTCACTCAGACTAAACACAAACTGTCCTAAACCGTGTTCACCTGGGTATTTAGGATCATAAATACGAGATGTTGCTTGGGTGGTGCAGTGACCACTGGCTAGCCCAGCACCATGGGTGGGTCCTGCAGTGTATCAAAGAATTCCCAAGGTGCGTCCATAAATGTATGTATGCATGTATGTACCCTGAACATGTTAAATAGTACTGTTGCAGCACTGGGGATGATCCCTGACTGTCCGGTTTCCAGCCAATCATGTTCGCATGTGACGGCCGATTTAAACAATAGTCACAGCATTTGGCTTGTAACAGTGTTCAGGGTGCCAGGGCATTATCGTCCAATCCGATCTCTAATCCATTAGATATGGCCAGTCTTTCCTGCATCTTCTTAAAATGATTTTAAGGTATTAAATGCCTTGTTCCATTAGTTGAATGCTTATTTGACAGTACTGAGAACCTAAAAGCACAAACAGCTCTACTTCTACCTTTAAGAGATCCTATTTTGGAATGCATACTGATGACCAGCAGGAGACTGGGATCTATGGGATGGTTATACGATGGCATACTGGTTAATCAGAATGATTGGCAACCCAAATTAACCAGAACAACTCACCCTGCTATCTTGTTGCGCAGCGGCTTGCTGGGGATGATGGCGATCTCCTCACAAACCTTCTTGTTGACATGGAAGTCACTTCCCAGGTGGGTGTAGTACTTCTCAATGATGAGCCGAGAAGCTTTCTTCACCGTCTTCGTCCTCACACGGCCCTGAAGTTCCATAAAAACGACAGCTGTAACAAGTTCTGTAATTCAGATGGCCAGTTTTAACTAACTTCTACATGTTTATTGTCGTTGTTTACTCCAACTCTGTATTAATATTTTTTAATGAAAAATTTAAAAAGCACACATTAAAATTTTCGATTTTCTCTCCTTTACTATTGCTCTTGTTGACATCTAATCCTAACAGGTTTTTTTTATGGATGCTCTTCTTGGCCTGTAGTCTTCATGCTACCTTGAGGTAACGTCCACTAAAAGGAATAAGTAGTTCTTTAGGAGTAGAAATACTTCAGCTAAACGTTTGCTTAAAGCTAAAGTCAAAAATGAAACATCAAGGCTTTATTCACCTAAAAGGCTGTTTTTCCCCCCTTAAGTTGTACAGATATGCAAAAAGCAAAAAACAATAACTTGGAAAAAAATGAGTATATCATTTTTTTTCCATGTGGTAGTGATACCTCATTTGTTGCAATGTTACTTCGGCCTGAACACTCGGATCATAATTTGCTTGACTTTTACGTGAACCTACACTGCTGACAAAACTTAGGGTTTATTATGGAATACAGTCGATTCCGGTTAATGGGACCAGCCGCTTTTTCGGATCAAATCCTTAAGTACCGAAACAAATCCTATTATATACGTTTAATTTTATTCGCTTATTTGGGCCAAAATTCTGCTTAATCGGACCAAAGAACTTGTACAGTATGTAATATCCGTAAAGAAACTCTTCGTCTCTGGCATCACTACCCGAAAACTCCCGAGTTTTTCCCCAGCCCTCTACTGCCACCTACAGGCCTTTGCCTAACATTTCCATTTACTACGAAAAAGAAGCCACAAGTCGCCACTTAGCCACAGCTAAAGCACATCAAATCACAAACGTTGAATTCTTTAAACGTTGACTGGAATTTAGTAAGAACTTGTTTTTTACAGTATTATGCTCCACATGCTGAGTACCTATACATTGTGTTGTAGATAGTTTCGAAAAACTTGTTTGCAAATTTATTTTTCAATGAACAAAGNNNTGGCAGAATTAAATGTGCACCTCAACTCTCCTGTTTCCACCAGAACTGTCTGTCAGGATCCACAGGGTCAATAAACACGGCCGGGCTGCTATAGCCAAACCTGTCTGTTTCATTGTCTAACCCCTGTATATACTCTTTGTTCTTAATTTTAAATATCTCCAATTGTTTTTGATCAGTGCACAAGAAATTTGTTTCAAATGTAGTTATTTGTTCGCTAAATCTAGCTGGTTTGTATTACCTGTAATCAAAGAGCATTTATTGTCTCAAAACATTTCCATGGCAAGAAAATTAGTGCACTGATTAATTTTGTTCTTTACCTTTGTTTTTTAAAGCATTTAATTTTGTAATGATTTATCACAGTTTTTAAGGAATAAAAGTAGTACCGAAGTATCCAACAAATGGGGGGTGAACATGCAAACTCTGGCAGACTCTCCGAGGTAACCGCACTAACCACTGATGCCACCATGCACAACAACATGATTTCTTCAAAAAGAAAAAAAAAATTGAAATTATTAAATCCTGAGTCAATTTTAGTAATTTTCCAATCTAAACAGAATTTCTTAATGTGAAATTTCATAATTTCTTACCCAGTAAAATCTCAAATTCATACTTTCCTTAAAAAAAAAACCATTGAAACGCAAGCTTACCAGAACGGGCTGTACCATCACACCTCCAGCATGCTCTTTGAAGTCCACTTTGTTGCATTATACATTTCAGTCCCTAAGAACTTCAAAAAACAGTCACAGAGGTTAATGTGAGAAAAGTAAAAATACAAATTGCAAATATCCTAACTAAACAATTACACCATGTTACTGACTGTTACTACACTAATCTGGAGCTTTTTAATTTACTGCTTAATCCTGCTTTTCAGTTCTTATTTATACTTTTGGGTCTCCAGGACTGGACATTCAGTACATGTTTGTTTCTTTATTTATTGAATTTTGCAGCAGCATCGATGGCTATTTATGAAGGGTGCAAGGTTACATCAATACTGGTCAGACGCATTCACACTGGGCCAGTTTAGAGTAACCGATTAACCTAAGCTTTCCTTTAAAACATGGTAGAAAAACAATTTAGTACCAGTAAAATGTATCTTTACATTTTTTACTTATTCTTTAGCACAATAAATGTACGGGATAAGTCAAAAGTCACGTAGTGGACTTTTCGCAAAGGCTGCCAATGTTTCTTCATCAGTAGCGGTTCTTCAGACGATCACAACATGGCTTGTCGTCCACAGTCCCGGTTTCTCTGAATTTGGCTATGAGGGATGTAAGGATGTAACTGGTGAATCTTTCTGGGTGTCTGTTGTTGAAGTCATCAGAATAATCAATTCCATCTTCAGTTACCTGTGATGATCAACAAAAGTTTTGAACTTTGTGTTGATAAATTTGAACCACAAGAGATATTGCAAAACTTCGGCTATCATTTTCGGAGACAATTCTGGTCCTCTTTGATCCAATATGGCGGCTTGCAAGATGGTGAATCGGGCCTGCAAGATGGGTCTCCTTATCCATGACTTGCTGGGGTATTCAGATGTGTCATTTTCTGCAATAAAACGGTGTCCTGCAACTTCTGACTGTAACTGTAAAACTACAAAGTGCTTCTCTATGGTAGATGAAAATTGATCAAATGGACAGTGAATGTAAGACCAAAGATAAGTTCCCAGTGAGTGTACATACATAAAATCTCAATCAAACACCAAAAATATTTGAACACAGACTCGGATGTTGAAACAATTTCCTTTATTTTTTACATAAAAAAGGGTGCAAACTTGAGTTTCCCTTCAAGAGTGGAGGGAATAAAAATTGAATCTGAAAGGTTAAATGCGGTACTTCATATGACTCCTCAGGAAAAATAGGCATTTAAGATCAAGACATTTACTTTTCTGCAACTTGGGGAAAAAAAAATTAAAATAAAAAGTATTAAACCGGAAAATAAAAATTACAGATGGGTCCCTCATGATTGAAGCCCTTGTTTAAGTGACCGTATTCAAATACATTAAGTAACATTCATATTCAGCACAAAGATTTCAGATTTAGAGGCCAGAACCAGAAAGGGAACAGAACTGTACATATCAATTTCCCAAGTAAAAAGAAAAGAACGTTTTGTTTGCACAGGATCGCTTGCAGAAAAACACTGAAGGAAAAAAAAGGTAGTGGTAAAAATGTCGACTGAAATAACGTCGCCCTGTTCAGTCTGAACTCTGTTGAAGGATGTGCCATTTAAGCAGAACTAATCTGTTCACATTACAGTTTCTTTGTTCAGGTTTATAGACCGGTTTAAACGACGATGCTTTGCCGCACAAGGGAAATTGAAGCATGGCGAACTACAAATACCCGCAGGACTAAATTAGATCTTCGAATGGAAAGCAGCTTTTACACAAGCTGTTGGATCGCAACTGTGAACGAAAAAGTGTATAGTTTACATCAAATCAAGTCCCACGTACAATTATTTACCATTACTTTCTCATCCAGAAGCCATGCACGGATTACACTGCAGCAATGTTCGTTTCTATGAGTATTAGCCATTTTGACCCTTGTTTCCACCACGCTCACGAACATAAGGCTTAAAAACAAAGTCGAGCTCAATATAAACCATAGGTGCCCAGGCGGTGCAGCAGTTCACTGCAGGGACCTTCTGGGACCAGCTGGGTCGGCTGTCACATGCAAACACGACTCATTGTATTCGAGGGATCATTAACCCAGCACTGCAACAGCGACCCCTACCCAGTCCTGGGATGGACTGGTATCCCAACCGTAGCACGCATACACCTAGACCTACGCTGTGTTTCCGCTGACCATGAGAAAAAGGGGTTAAATTCCAAAGGGGTAAAAATATTTACGTGCTGTAACTTGAGGGTGAAATACCATTATTTAGCTTTGAATCATAGTGGTATGAAAATATTGGTTACTAAAACCATATTTGCACTGGGAGCTAGTAGTCATTGTGAAAACCTCAGAAACCAGTAGGTTTGGAAAGGTCAAGAGTTTACAGATGTGTCAGCGTCTAAAGTAGATGACTTTAGTGAGACCAGTCAGCAGATGGCTCCCTGCGTCTAACCAATCCACTCCAGTCTTGGAAAGTTGCCCTGCCATGATTCCGACCATTTTACACAGGCCTCCATTAACAAGAAATCAAGTCTAGATCTTTTACCCCAAATCCTCATTTTAACACTGATCCTTAAAAGTACAGACCACGCAATTCACTCTCCCTCAAGCAAGCGTACAGGCACACAGCAGCAAACGTCCCAAAAAACACTAAACTGTCACTGAACATGAGTGGAGGCACATCATATGCAAATACAAGTAACGAAAAGACTAAACACAAAAAAAAAACGGAGTCTGAAGATCCAACGAAACGAACGATTCAAGTACTTCCCACAAAATAATTTAGAACCAAAGTGACCCGAGTCACGCTGGACAAGCATATATATAAACTAACCATCTATAAAAGTAAGCATCTAAAATATTGCTCACAATGCGCAGTCGTGTTGCATACACACAGGTTAAACGGGAGGGTGCTCGGCTGCCCCTACAAACGCCGGCTGGCGCCTCGCTTTCAGGCAGTAAGTTCATCCGAGGAGAAGTTTCTCTCGGAATTACACCTGGAAGGGCGCGGGTTTCAAAAACGGAACCGTTTCAACCATGACGAGCAAGAATATAAAAACTGGGCTGTCAAGGTTATCAACACTTCTCCTTTAGGATCCCCTATGAATTTGGTCCAACGTATCCATGAGCGTTAACAATTAAAAACGGGTTACATATCCTTTACGGTCCATTACAAGCTCAGTAACTTTGCTACAATTCATAAATACAGTGAGCACATACGGTATTCTTCATTCATGTATCCTACTTTCGGTGCCAAAAGTCCAAAGGTGAAGGTACAGATGAGTACGTACATTTAACAATGTGTGCGCAGTCTCCAATGGTTTGTTTAATTCCGGTCTTCTAACCTATGCCTGACTTCCTTTCCCGAACCGAGAATATTCAATATATATTCGATTCCCATTGACTACGTCACAAACCGTTGCCGTATCCTGTGGATCACTGAAGGAAGATGAAGGAACGCCGTCACGGATTCTAAATCCTCTTCCTTTAAAGCAGATTTGTGGGAAAACTCTCACGAAGATTGTCCAGCTCCATTTCTGAAAAACTTGACTGTTCTACAAACCTGTCTAGTCAATAAATCAGGTGAGAAATAGCACAGGAGCGGAACACCAACTTCACTGCAGCTCTCCAGAACCAAAGGCACGGTCTAATCTTGTTTTTAATGTGCTCTAAGGAAAACCTCATCCTATATCAAAGACATCGAGGGCCTTCCTGGGACGGGACAGAGCCTCTTACCACCTATACGACTTAAGATCATTAAGGAATGGGAAAGAATATAAAGCAAAGCAATCAGGTTACAGTAGTTACTAAATATTTAGCCAGAGTCAGATTAATGTCAATGGATCTGGCCGTTCTGGATTCCCCCATTCTGCGTGTGGGGACCGGGAGCACTGCGACAGTAGCAAGGCAAGAATGGACTTCTGTAGTGTCTTACCGTGTAGTGTTAGTTAAGGCATTAAGCTGAGACGTCTTGCAGTGGCAGTTGGCGAGTCGCCCCGGGACAGCACTCGCGTTGCCATCGGGCTGCAAAGTTTGCGTCGAAAAGCGGCACACTGATCATGAATATCCACAGAAACACTTCTACAAAGTCAATATTAGACGTTACAAACGTTACGTCACTGTGATTCCCCGCTCAGATGTTTACACACAATATTCTGTAAGTATACATACTACCGGGACATTATAAGCCAATCTGAGACTATGAATGGAGTGCGGCCTGGCACAGCTTTTCTTAATCAGGAATCGTTTCTACTTGTATGGCAATACAATAAAATAAGAATAGTTTAAAAAAAAAAAAACAAAAAAAAAAACACCACATTCAAGGCAAGGGCTGGGTTTCTGTAAATAAAAGGATGATAGCAGTTAATACAAAAAGAACCACGGAGCACTGAAAAGCAAATAAGTGTCACTGGCGAGTTCAGCTCTGAATCCTGGCTGATAGAAAAGTTTCACGTCAAAGCCGTACGATATCACAAGAGGAAAAAGCAGCATGACTGGCTGACAAGTCATAGAGTGGAGTGCTTTAGAACAAGCAGCTTATATAGCATTGACTACAGCTCGGGAATGTGCTGAGGCTCTCACTCGCGCCAAGCCGGGCGCAAACACTGCTTCAATCATCTCTCTCGTTACCTGGCAGGACAGCCATTATTTCGCCGTTGGCCAACCAGCCTGTTGCTACTTTACACATGGCTGCTTATTCTGAAAATGTACAGAACCCGCACAGTCAGCAAGGTTAAGACGCAGATTTACTCCAATAAATACGCAAAAACTCGGCAGAAGGTGAAAAGAAATGGCGTGACGACAGAGTGGACTGCTGGGGGCAAGGGTCGAGAGAGAGAGAGATACATGATCGCCGTGTGGATGAGGCTCCTCTGATTGAGTGAAAGTCCCTTCAAACGTGCTGTGCCCATCACAGGGGAGGGCTCATCCACAAAGCCAGCGATATTCCACCAGAGATAGATGAGGGGAAAGAGGGGGTGGAAAAAAAACCAAACATACAAAACAAGAAGCAAGGAGGAGTGCAACGCTGTTCCAGTGCTTTGAGGGATTGCCATGAGAGATCCAAACGGGTGTGTATATATCCCAATACGAGGAACCCATCCACAAGACCCAGCCATGTTACATGCCACAGAGGAACGTTATGTGCACGTCTCGGCTCTCATACAGGGACGCTGTATTTACCCCATTGAGGCTGTTCATTTTGAGGGCATTCTGCGGTCTTCATTTGAGAAAAACAATTCTTTATTGAGCGCTCTTAAGACGACCACAAGAACGGACTGGGCGGAGCTCGGACGAATCATTTGTGTCGGGCCGTGTTCTTTTTCCTCTTCCTCTTGAAGAAGCAGCAGCACCTGCGGACACAGACGGTTACCGTCAGGCTGGATGATTACTGGCAATTTATGCAAAGCTACTGAAACACTACACATTTGATTTAACAGTATGTAGCAACAGAGTTTAACACAAACACCTACTGGTGATCAACACACAACCTATTCTGACGAGTCATTTTTCGATCATCTACGTTTAGTCACACACAGTCAGGAAAAGCGTTCTTTTTATTACTGAGCCACATATATTGCTCACAAAATGGAATGAAATATCCCTTCTAAAATACCCCCTAATTTTTGTGAGCAGTGAGTGTAGATATAAAATATATAGCATATATAATCCGGATTTTGAGAGATTATTTTTGCCATATTGTACATTACAAGCTTATTACTTTTAACTTCCAAGTCAAAACATTAGTCGAATCAGCCAAGGAGGCGTCATATTGTGTACAACGTTGTTAGGTTTGGTGTCTGAATACATTTGTTCAGTTGTTGGACAGATACAAAGAGCAGTATCGTCAGAGTTCAATTTGGCACACATTAGCTCTGTCTGCTACATTTAGATTGGGCCCTGGAGTTTTCCAGAAATCCAATAAGCCCTACATTCACCTGTAAAAAGGCAGTGTTTTCAAGGTGACGCCAAGACAAACATTTTGGACCATTTGGACATTTCCAATATATATTTGAAATATTTAAAGAATATAATATAAAAATATTTGAAATATTTAAAGAATTAGAAAGCTTATTATTTAATAAACACCGATCGGTAAAGTTGTTTAGCATTACAAATGGCTTAGTAGATTAACTTTTTAAAATTTTATTCTTTTTTATTGGGTTTAACACAGTTACTTACTTTTTGCATCGTGTGCGCAGTAAGTTATTTTGATTGTTTATTTGCGTTTACGAACTAAAGTAAAGAGATGCAGAGGCTCATCTGCCAGCATATCTTGCCTGTTCTGGTTTGCTTATTATTAAAGTGCTTCAACATTAGCTTTGATGCAAATCTAAAATCTATTAAATCACTTGTACTGCTATTATCAAATGCTCAGAATTACTTAGATTACTTAAGTTAGTCAGTGTCATGTTATTAACAAACCAAAATATGATTAGTGCACCCCATCAGAGCCAAAAGCCACTGATACCAAACACCAGTCAGTTAGTTAACATAGTCATGAAAGCGTCTGTCCTCCACGCATGTGAAAAATGCGTAAGCTGTTAAATATTTAGCAAAAACACACGTAAACACACACAAGCGCGCAGTAGAGCGAAGAGTTCAGACGTCAAAAACACAACAACAGGATGAACCCATGGGAACGACTGGAGGAGCATGCAGAGGAAAGAGAACAGCTCCAGACTGACACACACAAAAGTGATACAGCTCACTACAGTCATATCTGAGATGAAGTTTCCATAACTGCACGGCCTGTTCGTTTTAAAGTCCACATTTGAGAGACACGAGATTGGAAATTTTTCATTCAAATTGAACCAATACTGCTTTTTGTACATTTGTGGCACCCTATATATCCATAATGCAGCACTTGGCACTTTGATAAAAAAGGAAATGACTCAGTATGTGACGTTAGTTCTCAGTTTTTCCCAATTTAGACCCAGTAGCGGTGAGTAAGAAGCCTCCCTCTGTGATCCTTATGCAGGCAGAGATAAATTTGAGTCGGAGTTCTAAGAAAGCCTGTTACTGTCGGGCTGTGCGTCTTTGTATAAGCTAGGCCTATTCGCCCACAGTCTAGGCTGGTCCACTCCCCTTGGGTTTCAATGTGGACTGGAGAGAGGGACTCACCACAGGTTGAGCATTTTCACGCAGCTACAGAAGAGTGTGAAAAGAGAAAAGACAGAGAGATTATTACACAGAGGTGAGACGATGAGACAAACCTCATGCCAGCCACAAGAGAAACAGGGATACACAGAACAGAGAAAGGGGCAAAAGAAGGAAAATAAAGACTCTGGAATAATAGATATTGATCTTGAACACATAAAAAGAGTGGAATTAGACTTAGTTATAAAATACACAATGAGTGCACTATAAATACTGTGCATTAAAAACGTTTCGAAGTAGAGGTGCACCAATACACACTGTGATAATTAAGCAAAAATTAATAAATGATTTCGAAATCTGGAATAAGAACAAACTCCAGCGTCATATACAAAAGAACCTCAGAATCTTTACCCAACTCTTAACAATTAGGACATTGAACAACGATCCATTCGAATTTTTTTGCCGCCTAAATTCAAACAAAAATTCTGACTCGAACATTGGCCCCCTAACGCAACAATACAGGATCACAAGAATCATAAAACCAAAACAAGAAGCAGGCATTCTATATATATTATGCATAGGTATATGAGCCTATGATGATGACAGACAGAACGTGAAGATATAAAAAAATTTTTTTAAGGGGAAGCAGAGAGGATAAAAGAGGTTGGATTATTACAGATAAGATTCGAATGAGGTTAAATGCTCTATGAGAAACATTAAAACCCTTCCATGTTTTTAGGTTTTCACGGCCTACACACTTTACTCGCTTTCAAGTCTATGCATCAGTAATCAAATATGAGCAGCTATTAAAGACATCAAAGCACTGACAGGACTACTAAGTAGCCATATTTACACAGTGCTAGAGTGAACTAAACAGTCTCACAAGGATGAAACTGAAAATCTCTTATCACTAACCAAATCAAGTGCATACAGGAAATCATCACACCCCTTATAGGCACTTTTGTACGCTACGAATAAAATAACCATTCAAACTTTTTCCAGCTTTATTTACACAACATGAAAGTAAAGTTGACAGTTTTAAAAAATTGTCGAAAGGCTTTAGACACCATTTAACATTTTCTCCATTTCACATTACAGCTGCCTTTTACAAACCTAATGTGCATTTTTTCACTCAATTTCCCATTTATTCACCTTTTCTCCTTTCGATCTTTGTCAATATCTCTGTTTTTACTATTTAAAACTGTGCTATGGTTTGTTTCTTGTGCAATAATGTTTTTTACCACTAAATGAGTGTGTAAGCCATCTTCTTTAATTTAAAAGGTGCAAATGTATTTAGTTTAACTGCTACATACCGTGGGTGTAATGATAATCCAATGACTGACTTACTACTAAATAATATTAATTGTAATTATAATTTCCAATTCTTTCTCACTCTCAATGTACTATAACAAGTTAAAATTCCCTCAGTTTTTATCTTAATTGAAAAGTTGTTTTTCTAACATTTCTGACAATATCATGCTCCTGCCTATACTGCAAACAATGATCTGAGAATGCAACAAGTCCTAAGGTCCAGGGTTCAAACCCCTGCCAAGCTGCCACTGTTGGGGCCTTGATAAAAACCCTTAAACCACAACTGCTTGGACTGTAATTCAGTCTGGATAAGGTTGTCTGCTAAACCACTAAATGTAAACGGCAGCAGGTTTACCTTAATCATTGTGTTTTCTCTACAGTTACTACTGGAAAAAAACACAAATTAATGCCACTGCTTTAGTAGATAAGATGTAGTATGTTTTGTGTTCGGTTAAAGCCAAACACTGTTTTTCCCTACATCACCTCAGAAACCCAAACAAGCCTTGGTGTTGGACGTTTTTAGAAAAAGCTTGTGAAATTGTTCACATCCCAGTTTAATGTCCTTCTGACTCGGTTTTCAGTCAAAGGGGCTGATCACTGATCCATACCGGGTATTTACTAATAAAACAGTAATAAAATTATTAATTCAGATTTTTAGGCTATACCATGTAAATACAGCTGGAAAACATTTCATTTACTTTAAATTTTCAGGGTGTTTTGTGACGAAAAGTATGTTAGTATACGAGTTTAAGTGCCTACTACTTAATACAGAATTCATTCATAACTTGGTCCCAAGCACAAGGGTAACTCCACCCAAAGTAAAAACACGTACTTAGCTTCATCCACCACCTCCACCTCTGCCTGCACTGTGATTGGTGCGTTGGAGTGCGCCGCCAGTGGGTCATCTGCATTCAGCTCCCCGTTGGTTGAGCTGACAACCTGCAGCACAGAATCAGAGTTAGAACCTACTGTTAATGTAAAGTTATTTCAATGGGTATGATGTAATATTGCTGCACATGATGGACAGAAATCAACCATATGCCTAGTTTAAGAGTTTTATCTGTTTAAATATCTGGTGTTCAGTTCAGTTCTTGGAAGGGCCACAAATGTGCATATAGCCACAATATGGAAGTATTAAAGGAAAACAGTTGAGGAAATAAAATGTATTTGAACTGATACATTAGAATGTATGGGGATCGAAAATCCCAGCACACACACATCAGCAACATTACGCTTTCTGTAAGAACCAAATATCGCAATTTATATATAATATCGCAGTTAAAATTTTACTAAGGGATATTTTATTAGGGATATTTCATTTTGAAGTATCCCCTAATTTTGGGAGCAGTACAGATGAACAGATGGACAGCATACCATTAGGTTTATTTAAATGTTTTATTTGTTATAAGCTATGTTTTAATTTATTATCTATTTATTTATTATACTTTTATATAGTCTACATACATTTTATTTAAATTATCATATATTTATGTTCTCTGTTAATATTTATTTAGCTTCTGCTTTCTCATACTTTGACAACAATCTTATTTATTTGAAACTAAAGCCATTAATAAACCCTCATAAACTTAAGGGAGTTTTCCCTTTCCACTGTTGCCTTAGGCTTGCTGAATTTGTGATTGGGTTTAGATAATACAAGATAACAGATAACTGAAGAGCTTCTTTGAGATCGTGCTTCATTGTAAAAAGAACTACAAGAATTTGTCTTTTTCTCAGTTAAACTTCTACTTCCTGCTCGTAATTTCATCTCTGTGAAAATCGCTGTACTTCCATCTACAGTCCTACATTGGAGCAGAACGTCTATTAAAAAGCAGCTGTTAATACTCCAAGCTCTATGCCTCAAAGGCAGGGACGAGTCATCTTACTGCTCTGCTCTCTAATTACACAGCGCTCATCATCTAAGTAGAGCAAGTCTGGCAGAGAACATATGGAGGAAGTGACTCGATGGCCTTTAACCTACAGCACTGATGAGGACCAGGCTCCTGCTGGTCCATGTTGAAAGATCATGCAGGTTTGACACAAAACATGACTCAAACATCCAGAGGGGAAGGGAAGGGTGAGATTGGGGGATGGAGGATATGAAGCGATACCTGCACTGAGCCTCCGTGCCTGTCCGATGCCAGGTGGGAGGTCAGGTAGGAGTTGGCCTGCCGGTTGGGCTGCACCTCCCATGCTCCTCTGCGGTCTGAAGTAGCTGTCTGCTCAGGTGGAGGAGGCGCAGGGGCGAGGGGAGGAAACGTGGAAGAGGCGAGCGAGCGCGAGCAGGAGGCATGCAGCGCAATGGAAACCGACAAAAAGGGGAAAAAAAGCCAAGGCAAAGCCACAAAAAGCTTTAAATAAAGAGCTTCCATACAGTTTGATGAGCACGTATGCACTCTACAAAACAAGGATCTCAAAAGCCTCAGTATTCAGAAAGGATTCAGAAACCAAAAGGTTGATCTTAAAGCTGTGCAATCATTACACCTGATCAGTTCTCCGTATGTTTTTTTTTTTTTTTTACATTACATTTTCAGCATTTAGCAGACACCCTAATCCAGAGCGACTTACAACTTATACAGTCTTACAACCCAAGCAATTGTGGGTTAAGGGCCTTGCTCAAGGACCCAACTGTGGCGGCTTGGCAGAGGTGGGATTTGAACCCTGGACCTTCTTGTCCAGAGTCCAGTACCTTAACCACTAGGCTAACACAGTCCCTATGTATGTGTGTTTGAAAGACTTTCAACCTACAAATGGTACCTAATGGAATCCTTGGTAAAGATGGGTAGAAGGAATGATTAAGTCTGTGGTTAATTAATATCTCACTGAAATCTCAGAATCCAACATTAAGAAAAATGATCCAGGGCTCAAATAAATTCATATTGAAAGTCTAATTTAAGGGGTGAATTAGAGGAAGGAATTTTCACAAAATCTGGTTCCAGTCAAAGTAGCAGCAGCATCTAGCAAACCCAAGTGATTAAGCTTGTGGTTAGATAAAAGAAAAGGCGCTCGCCTGGCATGCATTTTAAATCGCTTGTTGGCAAAGAAATGGGATCTAATTGTAGATTTGGAGACCCCAAAAATGCTATAGTGAAAATTCCAAGCATGCCTCTCTACACAGTATACAGTTGCCTTCCAGACAGGTTCTTTGTTCTTGAATATTTTAAAGGCCAACCCACTTTTGTCTCATTCTACCACAGGAATGTGGTGTGCATCTCGATGTCATCTCTCTTTGATACTGTTTACATTTACATCATTTAGCAGACGCCCTCATCCAAAACGACTTACAACTGATACAGTCTAACAATCAAAGCAGTTGGGTTAAGGGTCTTGCTCAAGGACCCAACTGTGGCAGCTTGGCAGAGGTGGAATTTGAACCCAGGACCTTCTGGTCCGAAGTACACTACCTTAACTGCTAGGCTACCACAGTCCCTGTTGGGCATCATTTGGTTTTCAATAATGATCACAAGTTTGTAATAAACGTTTTAAATAAGTGCTAACAAATCAATATTTATTTAATTAATTAACTAATTAAAACCATATTTTTTCATAACACTTTTACTTATATATACCAAGAGTGCTAGAGCTGATGGCACTACTGAACTATTCCTATACTGAATTATTGTTTTAAGTAATAAAACTACAAAGTGTTAAACAATTAACTGCCAGCTTCTTAGATACACTTACGCTGTACCTACACCCTTGACCTGGCATGATGGCCAGTGCCAATGAGTGTATCAGTTACAGCAGCACTAGAGAGCTTGACTATTGCTGATAGTTCTGTGTCAGGCTGAGTATCATTAAAAACGTCAGTACTGAAACAGTCTGAAAGCTTGAATTCGACACAGTATCTCTCACAAACATGATGCTATTTTTCATTAAAGTATTAAACATACATACATCTACATTTACGGTATTTAACAGACACCCTTATCCAGAGCGACTTACAGCTTGTACAGTCTTACAATTCAAGCAATGGTGGGTTAAGGGCCTTGCTTAAGGACCCAACTGTGCCAGCTTTGGTAGGGGTGGGATTCTTGTCTTGGTACTCCCGAGGTTTCTTCCTATCACTTTCAGGGAGTTTTTCCTTCCCACTGTCACCCTAGGCTTGCTTAACTTGGGATTGGCCTTTTAAGATAATGTAATATTGTAAAGCTGCTTTGAGACAATGCACAATTGTAAAAAGCTCTATATAAACAAAATTGAATTAGTATTTGAACCCTGGAACATCAGGTCCAGAGTGCAGTACCTCAGCTGCTAGGCTACCACAGTCCAAAATATAATACATCTTGTTACAGTACAGTAACAAACCACATGTACTACTGGTACTTGTCTTTTGCTTACTGATTATCAGGCCTTGTCTTATAGTCCTAACAGTAACAATAAGATCAGGGCCAGAAAGCATGTACAGCTGTTTTTAAATCCATAGTCAGCTCTGTGGTACCTGACACACTCACCACACCCCATCTAACATGCCATCATGAAGCGTTACTGTTGTGCTGACAGCTTAATACCACCCATCTATCTGTTCACTGTTCCTGTGGCCGTCCTGTTCCACTGTTAAAGGTGCAGAGGCGGGTAACAAATTGTGCCCCACATGCCTTTTGCAATAGCTTATAAATTGCACTTATGTTAGGAACCTGGAAATAGCCAATGTGAGCGAGTACAAGGTAGGTGTAACTAACTTAATATTTTGTGTATATATGGAATGGAATTAACCGTACAGTCGCAACCGACCCTCGGTCACTTGATGGATCATCAATCTCCACACATTTCTGTC
>JAVSBV010000002.1:2021211-2031417 GCA_033117975.1 Parotocinclus spilosoma
AGAGAAGAGCTGTAATAGTCTGCAGCGTCGGTGTGCATCCGATGGTGTGGGTGGAGGGAATGTCTGTGGTCACCCTGTCTTTAATTCTCAGAATAGGTCGATATACAAAGGAACAGCAGACATTTAGCTTTCACCAAAATGTGCTCCCATAGTAAAGTACAGGCAACGTCAGCTCAGGAGAGTGCTAACTCCTGCATGAGCTCACCAACACCTGAGATTGGCTTGTGTCACTATGAACAATGGTAGAGACCCGAATGCTATGGGTGACCATTAAGCTCTCTTGGACTTGAAGTTGTGTCCTAATGATCTCTCCTGATGTACCACTCAGAAATCATATGTTGACCCTGTGACAGAATCTCGATGAACCGCTTTCAGACGTGCAGTGCTGTTCAAAAGTCTTAAACTGTCATTAGACTTACAATTTTAGCAATCATAACGATCATAAATAACACTGACAATGACTGGACCAAAAAATGGCATGTTGGATTCGGCACTCCATAACACTGTCAATTTCCACTGATCTTCATGCCAATCTTTTTTTCAGTTTCAAATACTGCATACACATTTCTTATTAGTATTTTCTGGTTGTATTCTAAAAAAGAGACTGCCAAATAATTACATATGACCATGATACCACTGCTTAAAAAATGGTATTTTACGTTTATGTTATTTAGCAGACGCCTTTATCTAGAGCGACTTACAATTCATACAGTCTTACATTCTTACAGTCTTACACAGTTTTGGATCTTGCTTAAGAACCCAACTGTTGTAGCTTGGCAGAGGTGGGATTTGAACCCTGGATCTTCTGGTCCATAGTCCAGTACCTTAACCACTAAGCTACCACACTCCCAGCCTAATATCTAACCTAATGGTGGCCTCGGACTTTTGCACACCACTGTAAGAATATAAACAAATGAGCCAAAACATTATGATCACTCACAGAGGAAGCAAATAATGTGAAGCATCCTGGTACAACTGCACATGTCCAGGTCTAAGACATTATTAGGTGGTAAATAAAGAGTAAATAGCATGAGGCTCCTGATGGTTTTGTTTGATTGAAGCCACAGATCTATTGACAGACATTAGTACAAATGACACAGAATATCAGCCTCTCAAAGAGCGAGTGTGCATCAGTTTATGTAAGCTTAGTCATAGAATTTGAGAGAATATACATGGGGTTGGGGGTGGGGAGGCATTAGCATAAACGCATACGCTTATGAAAACAATTTAGCAAAAATAATCCACACAAACACAAGTAAGGCCAGACTGTTTTAATTGTTTGTTCCTCGGATGTCCCTACTGAAGAATCTACTGAAAAAGGAGGAAAAAAAATAAATAAATAAATCTTTATTTTTCAGCACTTTTCAATTTCGAGGAATCAATACAAGGAAGAAGGAAGAAAAAAAAATACATTTTAATTTAAAAATATATATATTTAACCTAAAATTAAATTAAAGTGAATCTGAAAGGTTTTTTTTTGGTATTCTTCAAATATGATCGTCGGCAGATCCGCGAAACAAGCAATAAAAAGTCTCTAAACACATCAACCAAGTTAGAACAGTCTATAGTCCATAGTCCATATATACACTGTGTGCACAAAGCGAGCACGCGACCATTAAGGTAGGTACGCCCGCAGTGACATAATTCCACTCTTTAACTCCCGCCTCTGCTCTTGAATCTGTTCATTGGCTGTTGAAGTGACTGACTGTTAAGACTACTAAACATAGAGTTAAGACAGATTTTTATTTAATTTCTTAAATTTTTAGAAGTCTTCTGACCTCGGTTGTTAATGTAAACAGGACGCTGGTTAGATGGTTGTTAAATTGCAGGTACAGTGTTCCCTTGTTTATGTCGGGGGTTACGATTCAGGACCACTCGCTATAAACGAAAATCCGCAAAGTAGGGACGCTATATTTATTTAAGTGTTTCTACACTATTTTAGCCGTAGAACTTGCAGAACGTTTGGGTAACATCGTAGAGCCTAAATAAATTCAGTCTATAATGAAACTTTCACAAACAGCGAACACAAAACCACAGATAAAAACTTGTCATGTTGGTAAGTAGAGACTCAGGCAGCCGATGCTCTAGTGTTACTTCTCGTTTTTGGTGAGTATTCATCCGCTGAGTAAATACTCTATTTGTAGTGTTTTTAACTGTTATATAATCAAGCAACACGCTGAAGTAATGGAACGTTCTCTTTACTTAACACACCATACATCACTCTCGTGTCACACATGCTCCGTCCGTACCGAGCTTACAGCACCAAAATATCCTACACTTGTGTAGATACAACAGCTATTTACTGTAAATCATCATATTTTAGCATTTATAACATTCCTTTATTGTTAGAATTAATATTTGTAATTTTGGGATTATTATTATTAATTTTTTTAATTTAAAAACCCGCAAATATATTATTCCATTAAGAATTTTTGAAAACCCGCGATGCACCGAGGCCACTAAAGGTGAACTGTGAAGTAGCGAGGGAACACTGTACATGCACACATCCTTATTAGGGTCATTTGAGAGCTCAAAAATCCATCCCCAAGTTTACTGGGGGCAGACATAAGCTCAGCCTAGACTGGATGCCAGTCAATTGCAGTGCTGTGGGAAGATTTTCACCCCTGTCTGGTCTGCCCTCCCACATACATGGCCAGTGGTTCCTGTGTGATATCTGACCTGGCCAGTGGGCACTGCTGGTCAATTGGTAACCGAACCTCTTGGACACTAAAGCACTGTTTCTGCAGTAAGACTTTAACATATTTACTGAAAGACACCAACAGTGGGCAGCTTCCCCACATCAATTTTTGTGCCCCAAGCAAACTTTTAATCCTGTTAAAAGTTTCAGCTCTGTTCAATATCCAAAGTTCTTAGTCTTAAAGGCTATGTGATTAGTCATTCTTTTACTTAATTATCATTCTACCTTTAGGTGAATGTCTTTTAGTGTCAACTTGTGACACAACTGTGCTTTTAGTTTGGAAAGCACTTGAGTTAAAGCTACGTTGCTTCTTATGCTCCAGGCAAAGGAGCGCTATGAGAAGGCTCTGGATGAACTAAACCGCTGTAACCCACGGTACATGGAGGATATGGAGCAGGTGTTCGAAATGACCCAGGATGCCGAAAAAAAGCGGCTGTGCTTTTTTAAGGAAGTGATGTTGGAAATCCATCAGCATCTGGACCTCTCTAGCAACAAAAGGCGAGTCAGTCATTGATGATTAGAGTTTGATTTGGTTTATGATCTTCCTTAGCTATATGTAAACACCTATATTTGAGTTGGTGTGCGCCCTTCACAGACCTTGACTTTCTTTATATTTTAGTGCCCCAAAGGCTCTGCAATAATATTCAGCCATTCCCAAATGGAAGTAAGATAAGATTAACGTGTAGCTCTTTGGCCATGGACTCTCTTTTCATTGTTTACCTTAGAAAGAATGTTAAACATTTTTTGTTGTCCATTAACCAGAGTAATTTTGGGCAAAGTCTGAGGCAAAGGTAATGTTTGCGATTGTGCTTGCATTTAGCCTTTCTGCTTAAATTCTTTCAGTCTTTTAGAACTGACTTTTTTTCTGAGATTAAAACATCCTTTAAGGTAATTTTGGAGCCCTGAATGTGTCCTTTTGCAATTATCGGTCAGAACTCCCATGTAATTTGCATACAGCTCTTCACTAGTTCCAGTGTAGTATAAGCCTGTTATCTCTAACCTACCTAATTTACATTATATCTCAGACGCCAACAAAGACAAACTAATTAATTCACCTGGCTGTGTTCATGTGTTTGTGTCATCAACTGTAACAACTACAAATAAAGCACCTGTTGAAATTCCCCATTTAGGTTTAAGGATTTGTTCTGTGACCTGGGCCAGACCATTAATGCGACCAGTGACACAGAGGACTTGCGATGGTGGAGGAACACACATGGACCTGGGATGAGCATGAACTGGCCTCAGTTTGAGGTACCATTTCACCACAGCTGAAATGACGAACCTGTGGTCCAAAGGGAAAGGAATCATTTTGACATAAACGTTTTGCTTGTAATGGTTTAAATGGGAAGAAAACTTGAAGATGTTCCATTTGGGCCACAGGTTAGTTACTACTGGTCAAAGATAATCTTTACTGCCAAAATGACTAAGATAAGTTTGTTCACTGCTTTAAAACCTTAAGCCATGTTAAGATTTGTTTACGATATATGTGCTTATGCTGTCCTGGATAATGCTGCATCTGAGCTAGGGAAGCGTAGTCGGTCGAACCCGGTTACACTGCTGTGTATATCAATCACAAAATGTATTGCGTGAGAACCTTTTTATTTTATTTTTTTTTATTTAATTATACGAATTGAATTGGTACCTGTTTTCAGTAGTTCTAAACTGCACTGGTTTGAGCTAATGTCCTACTAAAGTGTTCTGAAATCAAGATAAAATAACAAATTGGTCTGCGTTCCATTGTTTTACTACGTTTTGTAATATTTAACCACCTGAAATGTCAGACCAGTTTTCCAACAAATGGGCCCACAAGCTCAAAGATATGACATTTCCATTCAACGTTGGAACACTGCAGCTGTATCTATTTTCTTATTCTCTTCCATTTACATAAATGAGCGTAGTGAATTCAAATGGGCTAGTGGTGAATACACTGTTGTCTGCACAGCCCACAATTGGCCTCTGGAATGTGGGATCCTTTAAACTGAGCCACAATTCTGTCTTCTCTTGTCATCAGCTTCCCTCCACTTGTCCTTTCTTCTACTCTTGCCCCATCTGCGCCCCCCCAAACCCTGTGAATAGCTGTGCCTCTCCATAAGCAACACAGTCCGTGTTTTAATAAGTGAGTCATTCAATTTGAACTTCCTCAAGCTATTGGAGGTGTCTGCACTTGGCCAGGATGCAAGTATAGGGCAACTTGCAGGTAAAGACGAGCCATTTTATGGCATCCTTGTTCCTCTCTCTTTCCGAACATAAAAGCTCTTTGTGCAGCTTTGCAGAGTCAGTCTGTGCCTCCGGTGAGTACTAACATGTGATAAACCAGACAGCCAAAGACCATGAGAGAACTTGCCACAAGCTAAGATCGACTCTATTTCTTTCACTCAACTTTCTTTCACAACAACTCTGCTATGGCTAAATGCCATTTGGTTTAGATTTTTGGCCTGGAGACATAATATTTTGGTTTTTTTTTTTTTTTCTTTTTCTTTTTTTTTAATTGCCTTTTTTTTTAAATTGCAAAGTACATTACATTACGCATTTGCACGATAAAGGTACCGATAACAGTGTTCGTATCTGTGTTCATATTTTATCAGGAGTGGTCTCCAGAGGCCACCCGCACTATCAGCCGCAAAGAGAGGAACAGTCGTGCTGATGATGTGGTCACTTTGACCAACATCGTCTCAGCTGGCAATGAAGCTCCTCAGACCCCCCAGGACAGCACCAGGTACCTAGTAGTGCTTAAAAGTTTGTGAACTCTTTACAGTTTACTACATTTTTGATTTTCACACTAGTCCTAAAAGTAGATAGGGAACCCCATTAAATAAATGATGTTACACCTGGTCGTCTATTTAGTGCAGAAAATGTTCCAATACTACATATTTAGTTTCAATTATAAGTGTTATATTTGGATAAGGGAAAATCTTTTCGCACAAAAACCTTTTCTCCATCTGTGAAACGTGGTGGTGGTGGTATCATGTCTTGGATTAATTTTGCTGCATCTAGGCCAGGATGGTTATGGTTTACAATAATTGATGGAACAATACACCAACAAATGTCAGGACGTCATCTGTAAACTTAATCTGAAAAGCGTTAATGTTCTGTACGGTGGAATGGGCTAAAGTTCAAGCTGATATCTAAAACCCCAAGCTGATGTGCAGGATTTTCGGTCACTAACATGTAGTTGCAGATATTGATGCACAAGCGGGCCAACACCGATACTGAAACAATGGTTCACATACTTTGCCACTCACAAATATGTCATATAAGATCACTGCCACAAATAAATGATCAAGTAAAAAAAAAAATCGTATTTATATAATTTATATTTATATAATTGAATCCTTATTAAAATGATCTAATAATATGGTGCTTCCTCCATGAATTTTTCCTACATGCCTGGTAATATGTCTAGGATTTCTAGGACTACTTGTACAGTGAGCTTGGGGATTAGAGAGTGCAGGAAAAATTACAGCTCGTTATCTGAGCTGTGTGTTCTCAAGGGAGAACAGAAGCTTTTAGCAAATGTTTCTCGGGTTCAGGTTTTAAGATTGTTAAACTGGCCTCCATGAATTGTAAAAAAAAAAATGTTTTAGTGTCATACCCTTAAACAGATTTTGCACTTTAATTTGATCTTCTTTCTTTTGTTATTTTTTCTTTTTAATAGAGGTTCCCTGAGGAGTATCTGTTCTTCGTTTAGACTAACAATTACATAATCGTCTTATGGACTCCACATAATTCACCAGAATATCTTCTGGATGAGGGCATGTGGTGGTAGAATCTAAGACGTGAACATAGGTCCATGGTAGATTTAATCACTGGTATCGCCACGTGAACCGGGGTCAGTGTTAGTTGTTATGTGTAAGACACAACACAAATAAACAAATACAGAGACTCTGTAATACTGCGTTTTTACAGCTAAGCTAAAGGGTGTTATTACTAATCTGTTACTACAGACTGTAGCAACATTCACCATTATCATTAGTCTGGTATGTGTGCTACTCCTTTCAAACCAGCAAGTGGTATGACTTGGATGGCCATTATAATATTATCGGTTACTGGTCACATCAGTGAACTGGCACTCCTATATGATCGTTTTACTTGAAGCAGAGCAAAAGCAATTGGATTTATTCTTTACTATAAAAGTATGTGTCGCATTACAAAACAGTATCAGAGGAGACGCCAATGGTACAAGGCTTTCCTCTGAATTACCTACATGCATTATGTAACAAGTCAAATTTGGTGTCAAATTCATGAGTCTAATTACTTGAATTTGTTAAAAATATGTAAAATTGTTTTCGGCTCTATTTGGTGACGGCGAAAAGTAACATTTTGGCAACAGAGATGCAGTAACTACTCATGCTTGTGATAACCTTATCTTGTTACTTCTTTTAAAATCTTGTTTTCTGCCGTTACCACTCTTTATCCTGGTCTGGCCTGGCTGAAACAATGAATTGGGAGATTCCTTGTTACCACAGCGTTCTGGTATATTTACGATATTTTCACGTAAGCTTTCAGTGGCAGGTGCACCAATTTTACAATCATTTCACCTTGGGTACCTCAGGCACATGGACTCACTACAGCATTTATCTTAAGAGTAACATTGCCTAAATGAAAAACAGGTTTGTCCAAATGTGTCCGAAATCCACCATTATTCTTAAATATACAATACTGCTCATCACACACATTATAATAGAAAGTAATCTGCAAAAATAAGTAAGTTTTTATGTCATTTGTGTAGGTATGTCATGTACAAAACAATCTTCTAAACATTTGGAAAGGTACCATGGCCATAAGTGAAGTAAAAAAAATACAATTACAGTTAACAGAGGAAACGTTTTAAGCATATTCCAGTACTGGCACAAATTCTTATTTAATTTTTAAGCTGCATCTTTAATCGTTGGTTTGCAATAATTGTAAACCGAATATAAAATGCATGTGCGTTGCTGCCACCCAATGGAATATTTAATCATTACAGGCAAATCGTTTAAAATCCAGTTATGATGGAGAAAAGTTTTGAAGAATCATGGCACTGTATTGTTGTTTGGTGATTGCTTTGGAATTGTGTTTCCTCTACCAACACAAATGCTGACTGAGATGCTGAATTTTCTTTGACATTGTAAGATCAAAAAAATTAAAATATCTAGACTCATAACTAAAGTTGTACTTCATGTCTCTCATGCAATGTAAATAAATCACCAATAAGCAGTTTTCTTTCTCACTAACAGAGGTGCCAAAGAATATTCGTCTGACTGGTCTGATGAAGAGAGCCCTAAGAAGTACATAGCGACAAATGGCGTCGAGGATGATGATGAGGAGGAGGAGCAGGTAGCGGGTGTGCGTGTTAGAGCACTGTATGATTACACTGGCCAAGAATCAGATGAGCTGAGCTTTAAAGCAGGTATTAATCCCTACTAATGCTTATTAATGGCGCGCACGCACACACACACACACATTTATACTACTCGCAAAAATTTGGGGATTTCAAAATGAAATATCCCCTGTTTTGTGAGCAGTGTAGAACACACACATGCCATGCTGGAACCCAACAAGCTGTGTTTGAGCACGCTTAAAGCTTCAAGAGTGTCACATCTGTCCATCTCTTGCATGACAAGATCACAGATGACCAGATAGCAGTTGTTGTTCTGAATCAGATGATCTGATGATGGCCACATGGGACAGAAGCTGGACAAAAATGCATGAGCGATTTGGAGTGAAAGTGCTACCTAAAATGACATTTTATGGGTTTTCTTTAAGAGTAATGGATTATAGACTTTTCAGGATTAGTGCCTGTTTGCCCAAGTAAACGCAAGCTTCCTGTGGACAACCCTTGCATGTCATTTTATCTCGTCATGTGCTGGTGGAAAATTTGTAAATGAGCAGTACAAAAGACTTGAAAAGCATGATTTAACTATTAAACAAATGAATTGTTCCAGAGAATGCATTATAATATGATGGCTTTACTAAGAAGAAGCTTAAGTGCTTAAGTTTTTTTTCATTTGTATAATGAGCCCAAATTTGGACAGATACAGTTTTAAGCTTGACGTTCACTTCGGTTCATGATAATGATGTCATAAGATCAACCCATCGGATACCAATGAGTAACACAATACAGTACTACAGCTAGGCTAACCTGTCATTGGTGCTAATGTCATTGCACAGGTTATACCTTCTCTTAGGGTGGGATGAAAATGAGGCAGGTTTACATTCAAGCCTTCTGTGGAGGTTGCTTCTCTTTAATAGACTTCAGTCTAGAAAAAGGAACAGGACTAGAAATATGACTAAATCAAACCAATAACTAAAGTAGGATTCAGTAGATTAGTAGAGTTAAAATTCTCGCAATATATTTTAAGTGTCATCATAAATTTAAGCAGAGACACCCCGGATATTTTTCTTTCACACGAACAACTTTCATTCCCTTATTACCTTGCTTTCTCACAAAGTAAGCTGCATACAAGCCATACATTTACACCATGGGTTTTAAACTGCAGCAATTTAACCAAATACAATAACATTTCAAAGCGCTGCTGATGAGGTAATATTGTTTTATGTTGCCTGATGATTTACTTTATACTTGCCAGTATTGTACCAACCCAACTTTACCATGATAAAAGAGTAATAATGCATGGAGAAATTCCTGCAAGCAATATAAATAGCCATGCCACTTTGTCTAGGTTTGAGATCACATTTTTGTATCAAACATCGATTTTATTTTTTTTGCAAAGTTCATCTAAATAGGCTAGGATATGATTGGTGATATGTTGTCCTCTCATTTACAGTGGGTTTGTTGATTAACTAGACCTGGCTTGCAGAGCAAAGCACACTTGCAGAACGCAGCCACTTATTTGCCTGTGGCTTTGCTCTCGATGGCTTCAGACAAGGGCTTTAAATGGCAAAGAATGCGATTACAAAAATATGAGACAGATGAGATGAATCAGTGGCTCAAGGCTGAGCGCAAGAGAAAGCATATGATAAAATCTGGAGCTCTGGAAGTATAGGTGGCAGTCGAGATGGTTAAACAGATGCTTATTGTCAAAATCTGTAGCCTCAGCAAGAGAAGACCTGGTTTCAATCCCGGTTGTGAAAAATAAGCCGCTGGAGAATACTGCTGGCAGTCCCAGGAGCAGGTAAATGTGTAGGGTTGTGTCAGGAGGAGCATCAGATGTAAAACCTGCGCCAATTCTAATATGCAGTGACCTTTTTGTTAAAAGGATGTAATCAGAAAAGCATTTCATATGTAATGGGTTTAGGTAACTGCGTAGACCAAAATGACCTCCTGGGATTGTAAACATTGTGTTTTGGTTGGCCTTTCGTTCTTTTTTTTCGGAGACCTGGTGTAGACATGCGCCTCTTTATGCACGTCATGGCAACCTTAATTTCTAGTACAAAATAACAAGCTCCTGTAGGAGTTAGGTTCGATTGTAGAAGCATCGCTGCCATCTGGCGGTGTGTTTGCAACATTGTTGTAATTCACCTGTCCAGTATTTCAACAACAACAGCAATAATAATAATAATAATAA